>JAYMSL010000242.1:0-29012 GCA_036897195.1 Plantago coronopus
TTATGGATGTCAAATCGTAGATATTAACGAAGAGATTATTTTGGTGAAGTCGGAATTATTTTTTGATAAGCATATTTTTATAAATTCAGATTACGAAAAAAGGAGAAAAATATAGAATAGATGTGGTAAATTTAAAAAGTTGTGAGTAACATGGATTCTATATTTTCAAATTATTTAGTACAAAACTTGCAAGTCTTTATTAAAAAATTCAAATTGGTCCCTAAATCTGAACTCAATCGAATAATCTAACGGTAGTTTTTCTGCTTATTATATATCTTTAATATTTATATAGAAAAATTGGACTTACAATTATATGTACGAGAGGTGTGAGGAAGGAAGGGACAATCTAATTAAGATAAAAGAAAAACTATGTTGACTAAAGTGAAATAAGGAAATACATTGAGGTCCAAAAAAATAAGGAAATAAATAGAGGTGCAAATTGCAATTATTATTTTTTAACCTCCTTCCCCAATACCTATAAAAGCCCTCACAGACTCTCTCTCTCTCTCCCATCACTTAAACTCAGAATTCGTCCCTCTTCCTCAGAAATCGATCCAAGAATCTATGGCGATTCAAAGAATCAACCAGCAAGTTTCTTTCCCCTCCATTCCAGCCCTTTATCGGCGACATCTCCGTCTGTCCAAGCTACGCTCATCGCTATCTCCCCTCGACAAACTTCTCCGGAGCCAATCGATCGATCGATTCCTGTCCGACGGGACGAATTCTGCCCAAGAAGGATGGAACTCCGCACAAACCGGCTGCTTGCTCACCACCGATTCTTCCAGGCCTGCAGCGCACTTGCACTCCCCTGTTTCGTCTGGACGAGACAGGGAAGGAGCAAACTGCAGAGTAGGCTTGGAAGAATCGGCGGCAAACAACCAGACTGGAGAAAGTGCCTGAAGTGTCTTGAATCAATGCAGAGGAAGAATTGTGGAAGTAAACAAGCTGCAGACTGGAGAAAGTGATTGAAGAAGGGTCTTGAATCAATGGAGTTTCAATTGATTTTTGTATGGAAATATCTTTCGTTTCTTGTAAGTGATTGAGACGGGACCAATGTACGTGCGTAGCTCTTTGGTTCACACAGTACTTGTTGTATACATTTTCACTTGTTTTAAATAAAAATCACTTGTTCATACTCTTACACAATCGCCTTTCTGCGTTTACTGTTGATGTTTCAAGTGATCTGAGAATTGCTAAATATCAAGCAACAAAGACTTGCTATTGAGTTTCTTGATTTGCAACTAGATTAAAGCACCAAGATCCGTTGAGTAAAGTCAGATCAGAGATACTTTACATGCTCTTCAGCTTCAGAGTTGTTAAAAAGGGCCAGTTTCATTGTTTTTTTTTTTTTTTTCTTCTTTTCATCTATTATATCTCAACCTTGCTGATAAGGCTACATTTTTTTATTTGTGTGGGTTTTGACTTTTCTTTTGATTCTTGTATAGAAAATAGCTAATTAAGAATCTTGAAAGATTTAGCTTCTAGTTATTGGGAGTAGATGCTACGTACAGCGAGTTAAATCAAGAAATTGTACGTTCGCAGTAGTTGTAGCAGGTGCCTCCTCCTCATCTGACTTTCTGTTGAACCGCTGTTCCATTCTCTCTCTTTAATGCACTTAAGTCTTGAAAGTGTTTGTGAGGGTGTTAGCTGTGAATATGCAAAGACCATATTAGAATTTAATTCAGTCCAGGATTTGCTAGAAACTGAGAGCAGCTGATTAAAAGCTAGCTGTATGTGTTTATAGGTCTAAGTTAAACATAACAAGTTATATCTGCAGATTTCTTGGGGAACTACCAGCACCAACTAAGGTACTAATGAGAGGTTCACTCTTTGCATTGTCATATTTATCAAAACTTTTGTTTCTAACTTAGTGTCTGGTTGTTAATTAGGGTACTGGTCCGGTAGTTCATGCGGGTGCATACTTAATCTGCACTATGATGACTCGACTTTATATGTTGGTTTCGACGAGAGAAGCGACGAGACCTTCGTGCAAGTATTGAAATCTGAGCTCTAAATTCTGTTGGAATCTGGTCCAACAGAATATTATATGTCATCAGTTGCATCAATAAAGTCAGAAATGTTAAGAGAGGAGTCTTAAGTTAGCTCACATGTCTTGTCGTATATTTTCAGTCAGTGTTTAAGGTTAAAATGTTTATATATGTCATCAGTTGCGTCAATAGCCGATGCACGATATTTGAGTTTGGAGGCAATCACAAAGCTGTACATAGGGTAAGTTCAGCAAAGATCAATCGGCTCTATCTGTGATTCCTTTATCTTACTCTGCCTCTGCAATTCCTGCATATAAAAACTCTAATTCTTGTTTCAGGTATTACTCCTTGTATGGTCATGTGGAAACCATGGCCCGAGAAATCCAAAAAGGTGCTAATTCAGTTCCTGATGTTGAAGCTACTCTCTGGCAGGTAACCTTGCTTTCCACTTTGATCATTGTTTGTTCAATCTTTTGATTTTCTTTGATCAGGCTATTATGGGTTTCACTTATGGTATATGGAATTATTTTTTATTTAGTTCCTCGAATTAAACAGAATAGGTGGGATTGATGATGATTATCGTCTATGATAGTTATATATAAGAAAAAGGGATTTTAAGTTTGGTTGTAAATTGTAATCAAATGTAGGTACCAGAAACACTACCTAACTTGGTACTAGAAAAGATGAAGGCCCCTGCTAAACCTGATGATGTGCCGGTGATCAGGCCTGAACAGCTTGTGGAGGCGGATGGATTCCTCTTTGGTTTCCCTTCACGGTTTGGTGTGATGGCAGCACAATGTAAAGCTTTTTTTGATGCGACAACTGACATATGGGAGAAGCAAGCGCTTGCTGGGAAGCCTGCTGGGATTTTCTGGAGTACTGGTTTTCATGGCGGTGGTCAGGAACTTACTGCGTAAGCGTGCTTCTTATGCATTTCGAGTTAAATTCTCCGGTCTATTGCATAAGTAAACCTGTTTGACTTGTTGATTTGATGATGAAAATCACTCTAATGCGAATTGAAGTTGCTAGGACACTCTGGGATGCATTCACCTGCATATAGGCCTAACAGTACATAACTTGTTAGTGGTTGGCATTGAGTGTAAGTATGTCTTTTGAGGATGATAGATGTAAGCTTTCGTATATTAAATAGTAATCGTGATATAACTGATTAAAGTAGCGTAATCGTTTATAGCCAAATGAGTGGATACTGCTAAACCAGCTATCGTGAATGAGCAAGGCTAAATGATCCACTTAGGTCCAATCCTCTCTAGTAGTTCATGCCAAATTGATCACAGCCACTTTCTTATAGCACACGACCACTATACCTCAGCTGTCAAAATCTTGGACATTTGAAAACACTAGTGCTATTGAGCTCCCTGAGAATGGCAGCAAAGATTTCCAAGGGAGCTGTATTACGAGGCTACAACTGATTTTGAACAAATCCTCTGGTTTCGAGGGAGCTTCAAGAGCTGTTTTCAACATATCACTATATTCTAAGCTATTTTGAGTTTGAGTGAATTGGCATCTGCTTACATTTTCGACAAGGTAGTATACCTAGAGGTTGAAGCACAAGCTATAATAATCTTTGTAGATGCTTCAGGAAGCTGGTTAAGTACTTTATGATAGTTTAGATAATTTTGTCTGCATCTTTACTTTTCTCCAGTTACTTTACTTGTGCAGTTGCATTACTCCTCTAGTTACCTGGCTGATCTTTTTTGATGAATTCTTATCTTCAGATTAACAGCTGTAACACAGCTCGCACACCATGGAATGTTATATGTTCCATTGGGATACACCTTTGGCACTGGAATGTTTGAGATGGAGCAAGTGAAGGGTGGATCTTCTTACGGGGCAGGTACTTACGCAGCTGATGGATCACGCCAGCCCATAGAGCTTGAGCTCCAGCAGGCCTTTCACCAGGGTAAGTACGTTGCCGAAATAACCAAGAAGTTGAAGGTATAAAAAGGCTGTCCCCCGGAGATTTATGTATGCACATTGCTGTATAGATGTGAAAATGTACTGATGATGTATCTGCACAAAGAAAGAGTTCTAACAACCTAAAGAAGTTCAGTACCTGAAACTTGATGTTCTGCAATGACACTTTACAGTTCAAATTGCATAAAACTTTGATGCCAGTTTATCTTTAATAAACTACAATTTGCTCCTACTCCAATTTGCCAAATAAGCAGCAGACAACCAAGTGCGATCGCAATCTTAGAATTTCTCTAATCTATACATTAGCCATTCAATAGGGAAAACGATTATTAAAGATTATAACAGCGAACTCATTACTGAAATTGCAAAAAGAACAAATTCAACTGATAAAAGCAGTATCTCTAATGTATGTTTTACTTGGTCAATCTTATCAATTTTTCTTGTCTATATGTACAATTGTTGTTTTACTTGTTTCGTGGATATTTACAACAATTGTTTTACAACTGAACAACAATTGACAAACAAAATTAACCTCTCTTTACTTGTTTTACAACTGAACAACAATTTTACTTATCAATCTTATCAATTGTACAACAAGTGCAGATGAATGGAGATACTTACAACAATCTTATCAATTTTGAGCCAAATGAGACACATATAAAAGATAAAGAATGGTTAAATACCCAATATCTGACAGTTCTGGTCCTTCCCCAGAAGCTTCTGAATAACCTTCCTCCGCATCCATGGAAAATAGCCACACTACAAAATTTTCAAACCAAAATCAGTTCTAAAGTTAGGCTATGTGAGGTTAGAACACTAAAAGATACGAATTACAAACCAAAACGAGTTTCTAGCGGATCACACAAAACAGCCCCAAATCGATTGCCCTAAATCCTGATTGACTTACCTCTGCTAAATCAACAATGGAGAATCCGAGAAAACTTGTTTCCCGTGCTAAATCGACTACCCTACGCAGCTTTACAGAGGATAATCGTCGTTGATGGAGACGAACCGGCGAAATTCGGAAGAAAGGGAGAAGAAGACGAGAAGAAGACGTATCGGCAGATTTATGAATATGGACCGAGATGGGTCTGGATTAAACCAGTCCCAGTCTGTTTTGGGCAAAGTCCAAAGTGATTTGGTTTGGTGTAGATTTAAGTGACTAGAGACTAGAGTGGACTTTAATTTTATAATTAGATCATGTTAAAGTCCATTTAATTGGACCAAATTGACACCCCTATGTGTGTGATTTAAAATTAATAAAAGTTTTTCACGTAACATTATTAAGTGGACGGATGAGAGAATGTGTTGATCTATGTTAGGTGGACTATTTGACTAGGCGCTTGAGCATGTGTTGAAGCAGGATTCACAATAAATAAAACAAGAAATAAGATGACATGAAGACTTGCTTGTACAGTAGAGTTTTGATGTTGACAAATGTGACCTTAAAAAAATTGACAAATGAGTAGTAGTAGTAGTATATGAATTGGTGATTGGGTTGTGCCGTTGTGGAAACATCTTAATTAATCTGATCCACTAGTCTGCACACCACTCACCTACGTGTGATACTCCAAACCATCAAAATTGAGACCGTCCCACAATTCAACTGAACAAGATATAAGCAGAGCACACAGGCTCACGAAATCAAGAATCGGAACTCTATAATCTTGCATAGTTTTTGCTCCTTCTCCTTCTCCAAGTCCCAGCCAGCCCAGATAACAATTTACCCTAATCTCAAAATTAATAAATCAACAATGTCAATTGGTTTACTGGAGACTACCTGCTTCCTCTCCAATCCTCTTACCTCATCTTTCAAACCTCAACGCACACTCTCAAATCATCCCTTCCCCAGACCTGTTTCTCTAGTTTCTTGCAGACACAACCCACTTCAAGTTCAACAACAAGAAGAAAATCATTTCACATGGTATCTCTACTCTACATACGTACAAGTCAGTAGATTACTTTAACTTTAGGTAGAATACTAGAATATTGTAGTGTTACTTGATTTGTTTATTGGTTAATCGCACTTTTCAGTAAGAAGAGCGACTTGGCAAAACTGGCAATGGTTGCAGTAGCAGCAGGGGTGTTAACTCTGACCTCAGTTGATCCTGCTGCAGCTGCCAAGTCCGGTGGTCGTATTGGTGGCCAGGCTTTCCGTTCATCTGCTCCCCCACCCAGATCCTCTGGCCCCAGAATTAACAATTCTAGGTACCCTCAATTTCCCCAAACTCTTTTATTATACCCTTGTTTATATTTACACATATTCTATTTTGTACTTCGATACAACCATCAACATATGATTGACATATGTATGTGTCAAACCATAATCATCTATTGATCGTCTAACACAAGAATTCACTAATTTCACACTGATAGAATTCCATCTCATCTAAAAGATCCTACTTGGAAAGATTTTGTGGAATCGGGTCATATATATTAATTCCCCAATACACACCTTTTTTTTTGTCGAATAGGTGTATGATTGATTCGTCCGTCCGTCTATATTAAATTTGATTATGGTGTTCTGTTTGTTACTAGTACATAAGTATGTCACTTAGTCTTCACAACCAACCAACAAAAACACGTTATCTCTTGTTTCATTGTGCAGCAATGCAACAAATTAAAGCTTTTCTAAATGATATGGCTCCTGTCATCTATCTATCTATGGTGCACTGCATTTAGTTTCAAACTTGTTTCAGTTCTACCATGTCTCAGCTAATTGTTTGCTCAAGATTTCAACAACTGCCATTTTATCTACAATAGTAACAAGACAGACTACAACTACTGAACCTAGAATGAACCCAATGAAACAGCTAGCTCGCTGGGATTTGATTATTGCTCATGTAACTAGTCATGTTATTCATCCGATATATTATCTAACACGTGATGTTTCACATGAAAATGCTATTATTATATAACATTGTACAACTATACTTGTTTATAGCCTAAACGTTGGACAAGAAAATGTTATCGTGCTTTTTTGACATAATCTCAGGACCAATGTGTACATCAACCCTCCTGTTGCTCCTCCTCTAGTTGGTGGATATGGTTATGGCGGATATTATGGTGGATGGGGCTGGTCTCCCTTCTCATTTTTCGCCCCAGGTCCCAGTGTGGCAGTAGGCGTTGGGGGTGGATTTGATCTGTTTTTTCTATTTATTGTTCTCGGAGCAGTTTCTGCAGTCATCAGGCGATTCTCAGGCCGGAGAGACAATGATGATGATTACTAGAACAGACTCTCAGATTACAAGGAACATACACTATTTGGACAGAGCCTGCCGCGGATCATAAGTTGCCTAGCTAGTAGGTTTTTGGATGTACAATGAAATCTTCCTGGTATATATACTGTAAAGTTTCTGTATTATTCGGCACAAATTGATTCGTATATTTCAATCTTTTGTGCTTTATGTATTCCTTATTTGTATGGGAAACAAACAGATAAGTGACACTAACTTTCAGTCTTCAACCCAGAAACTCAAAGTTACAATACTGATTTCTGTAAGAACAGTCTTGAGATGGAACACTTTGTTACAACATTTCATTGTAGTACTCATAAATTGTAAGAGCCAATGATCACAAGGAAACCATCAGAGAACACAAAGATAAATAAAGTAGAAAGGAAAAAAGATACTCAAGTCCTATATTAGGGTACATTACTGCTTCCCTCCTTAAGGCAGTACATTTTATCTGCTAAGAGACATTGTTTTTTTTTTGTTTAAAACATTCCGGCTTCGTTCTGGTTCCTCAAACTGTGTAACTCTGCGCAATTGTGTCAATGTCGAGTCCCTTGAGCTTCACAACTGATTCAACGTGACCCTTGAGCGTATTCAATTCACGGAGCCTACAAAAGTAGGATATATTACATGATTTTCATTTACTTTGCCAATATTCTGATCTATCAGAGTAGTGCTAATTTTGAATACTTTTTTTAAAAAAACTTACCTTGCAATCTCAGCTCTTCTCTTAGCCTGCTCGGCGATTTCAGAAAGTTCCCTGTAGCTGCTCTTCTCAGGGAAGAGATTGACAGGTTCTTTCGGTTGCAGACCATGTAAGGTCCTCTGAGCTTGAGCCCACTGAGCTTCCCTCTCCTCTTTACCATAATCCTTCTTGGTGGTAAATGCAGTCTGTTTCACATAAAAACATGATGTGAAATAATTTAAGGGAGTCGTGCCGGTTTTTATGAGTTTAAAAGTCCGTTATAAGAACGGTTCGGGCTGAAAAGGGGATTGCAAACTTCATTAAACTGAAGGAAGCTGTGTACATTACCTTATTGTCATACAAATTCTGCCATGCCTTTCCAGTCAATATGTAGCGGATTGCAAACTTCATCAAATCGAGGGGCACATAGAAGACAATACTGTAAATCCATATCACACCGGCCCATCCCCAACCACATCCTTGGATTCTAGCAAAGCCCCAGTTTGCATACACGGCTATAAGAGTTGCAACCTGCATGAAGCAATCGCTGATCAGTTCAGCTTATCATCATGACAGGACAGGACAGGACTAATCGTGTTCAATGTTGGTACATGAAAATTTACCAGTTGTGCAATGCAGAACGCAATCATAAGCAGAGCCCCAGGGCGTTCAACATAGGACCAACTGCGCGACCTTGTTACGAAAATGAGCGCCTGGCTGACAATACTCACTTGCAAGTATAAAGCAGCCATCATTTGATTTTCATCATCTCTAATATGCCTTACTCCGAATTTCTCCTGCATTTCCAAGTAAAAGGTTGATTACGCGTTATTGTAACTTGTAAGGACAAAAGGTTAGTATGAAAGCTGATTATTGCTGCTTCTTACAGGAAAGAAGTCTGTTTTATGCATGATCCAGAAGAATATCACGGTCATCAATGCCAGATAACCTCCAAGTACAACACCCGTAGCGAAAATTTCTTTCAATTTCCAGCTGTCAGGTAGTGGAGAGGGCTTCACTCTATCCTTGGAAATGGTCATAATTGTACCATCATTCAGAATCGCAATAATCAAGACCATGAACGGAGAGAAATCAAACTTCCAAATCAAAGCTATCAGCATGAATCCGAACTGCAAACAACAAGCACTTAGTTTCTAGTCAACCTATTAAAAACACCAGTATTATCTTTTCTTTCTAGACTGCAACTATTAACTTACCACAATACGGATTGTGATGGAAACTGCGTATATCTGCACCAAAGAAAATTTCGACAGCAATTAGAAATTGATTTCAACAAAACTAGCAAGTATATATAAAGTTTGGGAAATCGAAGCTAACGGTATAGTTCTTCATTCTCTGGAAAATAGCCCTGCTAGTCAAGACAGCACTAATGATGACACTGAGGCCAGGTTCAGTAAGCACTATATCCGAAGCACCTCTTGCAGCATCAGTTGCATCAGCGACAGCAATACCAATATCAGCCTTCTTCAAAGCAGGCGCGTCGTTCACACCATCTCCAGTCATTCCAACAATATGTTTCTGCTCCTGTAACTTCTTCACAATTTCATACTTGTGTTCTGGGAAGACCCCAGCGAAACCATCAGCCTTCTCGATCAATTCTTCAACTGGGAGGCCAGCAATAGACTCGTCTTTGTGATTGCCTAGTAAAGAAGCAGATGGGTACATATTGACTCCCATCCCCAGTCGTCGACCAGTCTCCTTAGCAATAGCAAGTTGATCACCTTCAAAACAGAAATAAATATGTGATTGAGACAAAGTCACCATATCAACATGACAACATCAGGACGAGCCAGAGCCATTCACTAACCAGTAATCATTTTGACATTTACACCAAGATTGAGAGCCCTACGGATGGTCTCGCCACTGTCATGTCTAGGAGGATCAAAAAGTGACAAGAGTCCAACAAACTGCCATGGAGCACCAAGGCTTTCCTTTGATTTCTCTGGCACTTCCTGTCTGGCAACAGCCAGTGATCTAAGTCCACGTTCAGCGAATTTGTCAATCACAGAATGAACCTTCTTCTTGAAGTCTTCCTTACAGTTGCACAGTGTCAAAATCTGATCAAAGGACAATACAAAAATTTCTCAATGAATATCATACAATCCTTGTATATATTTGCATGAACTTGCATACACGATTAGCAATTAGAAGCGGTACCTGCTCTGGGGCTCCCTTACTAGCCCTGTGCCACTTCCCTTCTGCATCAATGTATGTCAAGGCAGTCCTCTTGTCATTAGGGTTGAAAGGAAAGAAGTGCACCTCTTTGATCCCAGCTCTTGCCTAAAATCCAAATGTATGTGATATCGAAAATGCCTTAGTTGACATCCAACTCTTAGTCCCAAAAGTTTAATAAAGCAACAAAGATGCGAAGATAAGTACGTACCTCCTTAGGATCAGCAAGTGTACCGACAATGGCACCATCAATGGCATCTTGATTCTCAGTTCTTGAAGCTCTTGCAGCTGTGAGTAGGACATAGTCTGCATCACAACCTTTGGCAAAAACCTCAATCAAGGTCTTGTCAACAGTCAACTTGTTGAGCGTGAGAGTTCCAGTTTTGTCACTGCACAACACATCCATGCCAGCCATTTCCTCAATGGCGGTCATTCTCTTAGTGATGGCACCCTGCTGTGACAGCCTGTGGGAACCGATAGCCATGGTAACGGATAAAACAGTCGGCATGGCAATTGGAATGCCTCCGATTAAGAGCACGAGCAAGTTGTCAATACCCTGCCTGTATGGCCTGCGCTGAATCGGGTACATAACAATAATCTCAGCCAACATACCAACTGCAATGGAGCAAATGCAGAAGTTTCCAATAGCGGTAAGAACTTTCTGGAAATGTCCGACTTGGTTTGTGCTGTCTACGAGATGTGCTGCCTTGCCAAAGAAAGTGTGGACTCCAGTGGCAATGACTATGGCCTCAATTTCACCTTGTTTGCATGTTGAGCCAGAGAAAACTTCGTCATATGGATGCTTGGTCACGGGAAGAGACTCTCCAGTGAGGGCAGATTGATCAACCTTCATTGGATCACCTTCAAGTAATCGAGCATCAGCTGGAATGATGTCTCCTAGTTTGATGCTGATAATGTCACCCGGAACCAAGACGGCAGCATCTTGCTCACTCCATTTCCCATCTCTCAGTACCTTAGAAAGATTTCGAGAGTTTATGCGAGGTCAATTTGCGAAAAGAACATGATTAAGTTAGAGCATGTATCAAGTATGTACCTTCGTTTTAGGAGCAAGACCGGCCATAAGGGCAGCAGCAGCATTTCCAGCATTGTTCTCTTCAACGAAACTGATGGAGGAGTTGATAACTAGAAGACAAATGATACCAACAAAGTCTTGCCAATCCGGAGGCTTACCACCTCCGTTAGCCAGTGCAATAGCCATTACGGCTGCAGCTTCCATGACCCACGAGAGTGGATTCCACATGAAACCAAGGAACTTGAGAAATTTGCTTTCCTGATCACCACAACAAAACTATTTATAACAAATGCTATACAACAATACTGCATACAATGCATGTTTAGTGACCAAAAACACACCTTCTTCTCTTCCAACTTGTTTGGTCCAAATATCCCAAGCCTGGTTGCTCCTTCATCCCCGCTCAGTCCTTCTCGGTTACATTTCAATTGCTCGAAAACTTCCTCAATTGGAACTTTTTCCTGTTAAAAAAAAAGTTTCTATTCAATCTCAAATGATATCTGAAGTGATGGAATTTCAAAACAATAACACCTTCTTAGCTTCATCCCGGACTGTAAACATTTATGACACTAGTCCAATTCAAATCTATGGATTAATTGGATCATCCTCGTTCATAGATCAAGACTTCTGTTTATTGACATTGCCATATAAGTTTGGTACTTGACTCAATTACTAGCTAGGAGAGAGTTAAAAATCGAAATTCTTCTACTGGAATAACTTTTGCTTCATGTTTATGGAGATTTCATGCATGCATGAGTCGTCAACAGTTGAGAAAATCTGAAGTGCAGTGATTAAGACTAACCAGAAACCTTAGAACAAATATACAACCTCAAAGTAACTAAGTCAATTTTCACAGATAATTGCATCTGAATCAGAAAAATCAATGAATAAATCACACATGAATGTGTACATCATCTGATCATCAGAGTCACAGAGACACTTGGCCTTGTTCTTGCTTAACTGTCTTAGTCATGAACTGGTGGATAATGCAAAGTTGACTTTGTTTGTAGTTAAGGCCCACTATTAACTTACTTTGATCTTCATGTTCTACCTAAACCTAAGTCGAAAACATAACCTACATACATATCAAATTGACCATTCATAACTAATCCTAGTCTCTACTTCTTCATATAGACTTTCATGAGATCAGCAGTTTCTACACCATCACCTTTAAGCTGCTAATATCATATATAGAAATATCATATGTTAATTAGCTTCAAACGTTATGCATATGCGTATATATATGGTTTAATCATTTACTGCGACAGCTGCCTATATGGCTATATCACTGAACACGTAAATCTCTATTATTCTTGAAGAGATTGTCAGGTAAATTGTCTCAAGCTGAACATTTGATGCATTACTTCTAAGTCAACTGTAGCTAATTTTTATAAATGAAAATTTCTGCAAATAGAATCAAACAAGAGAATACTGCTATTTAATCAACAAGTACTCATCCCTCAGTTAGAATTTGCACACCTACATGCCCTGTTGATCATGGACAGTAGGATAGGTAGAAGGTCTGGACTCCACTCTAAAATGTACTTTAATTCAAACATTTAACTTGTATTATTGAAAATTTTACGTCAAAAAGTAAGAACATCTCTGTCCAGTGACTGAAACAAAACACTTGAAATTTCGAGTAAATCTTCAAGAGCCTTAATTTGTACAAAATTCAAGTAACACTCGGAAACTAGTGTTTTAATGTGTGTATGTGGACTGAAGGTTGAGCCTTTTCTTCGTGATGTAGGTGCTGGCAAGGAAGATTGGCTTTTACGACTATGTTCTGAAACATGGACCCGTCACTTGACAGGGTAAATGTTTACCATGGCAATCCAAAACTCATTTCAAGTTCATATGGTGCATATATGTAATACACATAATGGTATAATTATATAATGTGTTATTGAATAATTGAAAATATAATCTTTTGATAACACAATTTTAATATTGAAACTGTGAGGTTCTGGTTCAACTCAATAAACTGAACGCGTTCAGTTTCAAAAGCTTATTCTGATATTCATCAAGTTTTGTACTAGTTCCAGAAAGAAAATTGCATGATAAACTGGGGCAGAACCAACGAGACATAGTTGGGTCTCCGCACCCCAACATATACTAAGATGTAAAAGTAACAATCAAGTAAAATAACATGATCAGAAAAGAAGAAATTTCGGTCTACGTAAAACAGAGCATTTGATCTTCATGAGTAGTATATGGAGAAAAGAAGGAAACTTGAGGGAGAAATTGAAGTGAGAATGCTGATTATTGGAAATGTTAAGTTAGACAAGAAATGGAGAATTAGAGAGAAAGGATAGAAGGGGTACCAAATCAACAGTCTCATTCTTGATTTCTTCAAGACTAATGCCACCCATGTTTGCTAACAGAAGCAGATACTCTTTTCAAGAACCTCTGTTCTGTTCTTTTCAGATGAGAAATGAAATGAAATGGTTTCAGTGACTCATAAATGCTTGCTCTGTTTTTCAATGTCCAAGAAAAGCCAAATGCCTTCTCGACTCTGAGGTTTCAACTCTCCCCTCTATCCCACTCCTTTTATACTTGCTTCTCTGCTCCTGATAACACCCGCTTTTCCTACACCAATTATTAAAAAAAAAAAAATTATATTACCATGTTGATCAAGAATTGTACAAATACTCTTCAAATACGCACTAAAGGTTCAAAAGTCATTTCTTGTACGCCGATTCTTTTTTGAAAACTAAATAATTGCGCATTTGTAGTCATGAGGTTTACGCATGAAGTTTACGCAAAATTTATACACCGGTCTAGACAATAATTTTCGACTTAGCCGAATTCGATTTGTAATACGCTTCCCATCCGACATTTAAGTTTTTGATAAATACGTAAGTATTACATTAATCTTAGAGTTTTCATCTTTTGGCAACTTACAAATCCCACCCACCCCATGACCAACTCCCAGAAGTGCCACTTATAGATTGGTAAAACTAGAAAACCTATCTGTATTACTGTATCTTGTATAAAAATCAAGTGTATTTAGATTGTGGAATATGATACTCCATTTGAAAAGGGAGATTGACCTAAGAATTATAAATACGGAGGGTTAACTTTCATATACACGATTATGTCGAGAGTTCTAAAGAATTAATATTTTTTTTAAAAAACATAAATTTTACCTATAGAAAAATTATTTTCAATTTTTTTTTTGAAATCGGCAAAGTGATAAGGGTCAATAATAGTTCCCCACCTCAGGTTCGAACCTTGATGTGTTAAAACTTAAAAATTCTTTAATATTACATAAAACAAAAGTATTTATTTTTAAAAATTTTAGGTGAGACAGATGTCTCCATATGTCCCGCCCTAGTTCGGACGACCCTGTTTGTGTGAGGAAATTGAGTAATTTTAGACGGTAACAAAGCTAAGACATTGAATTTATTGGAAGGGCCATATATGATGACACCAAAAAAGGACACATGGATGGATATTCATTGATTGATTCAGTGTATAAAGAGAGAGTTGACATGAGAATGATCCTGCACTTCATTTTTCAAGGAAGTAGTAGTGATACATTTGAGTTGTAACTTGTATAGGCTATTACTCTGTCAATTCCGAATACAGACATGGGGAAGGTCTATGAATCAACTGTTTTGAGTTTTTTGGTGGAGGTATACATAAGTAACATAACATACATTCCAACCCTATCACTTGCCTACTTGCCTGCCTGCCCCTTGCAATATGTATTATGTATGTCTGTACATGATGACCCTTGGGATATTATTCCCAACCTTGCACTAATTATTTCCTTCTTTAATTCAATTCTCTCATTCATATTCACACTCAAACTCATTATACGTTTTTTTATCATTATTATTTTGTGTATTTATGGGTGAGCAGGCGGTCGCATACCCAAGTAGTACTGAACAATTTCTGGTCACTTGGATCAGGCGATTGCCCGGCTCCCACGAAAAACTCAAATGAACAGGTGCAAACCTATTCATGCACCATCCAGATTAAAATGTGTTGAGGTTACTCTAAAAGGTATTCCAATGAGTTTGAAATGTGTTTCCAACCATTCCCTACACCCTTTTGAAGGGTTTAAAACTCATTAAACATACTACCTTACAAGTAGGAGAAGGAATTTTCATTCCAACACGTACGTACAACTCTCAAGCAATCTCATATCTTATACTACCTTCTCTTGAGCACTTAATCCTCATTCTAAAGTAACCCGATAGATTCAATATTGGAGTGCACCACTATTTCTTAGCGAGTGGTTTTACCTAAGGAGACGAGTTGCCACAAACACCGTAGTTGGGCAATATCATCATAAGGAGATATAGTCAAACTATCGACTCCACTCACCCTTAAGGTGAAGTTCTCTACTCCCTTTCTACATCTTCTGTACAATGTGTCTAACTCCACTAAAACGCTAAAGTTCCAATAAGTCCTGTTTATTTCAGGACCATTCAGTTCAGTTTAGATTTGCATAGTTGAAATTTGTATACTTTAAATAAATTCAATTCAGGTATATTCACTTTTTTTTTTGAATCTGCAACCTTTTTTTTTTTATAATGTATATGAAACTATTTACAGTGTTTTATATTTCTTAACATCCAAGACCTCCGACCTCCTCATCGTTAACCCTGACTTGGTTGACAAGTTCCAACCCATTACCTTCTTAAAAATCTCCGGAGATAAAATTCAATGGGAGAAAAAATTGTAAAGAAAAAAGAGTGCAACTGCGTTCGGAACCAAAGACGGGAAACCCAAAACCCAAAACTTATTACAATTACAAATAAACTAAGCTTCCAAGAGTAAATTAAGCTACGAGCTACTCGACATCGTACACTCCTTATATCCAGCAGTCTTTTTACGCAAAACCCGCACTCTTTATTGGCCAAAACCAAGGCTCCCAGCACACTCAGCCACCACAACTCTGCATCACCATGATATTGTATCATCAGATCTATTCACTTCACTTCACTTCAAGTACGTTCAGTTCGGTTGATGAAATGTAAGAGAGCTACCTGTGCAGATTATCAAATCGGCCTTCATTATTTTGTTCTGCCATGTGAAACAAAACACAATCTATCTACTGCTCTTTTTCCTTTAGTGAACAATCTCACCAACTTGTAAAATGCATGGTTTCATATTCACAACAACTTAGCTAGTTATGTACCGATTGTATAATTTAGTATTCATAATTACTCACATCTTCACCAGTCATTATTGTTATTAATTTAAAATTAAAATAACTGAAACATTTCAAATATTACATTAATTCTTGGCAGAACATGGATTAGGTGACTAAAATAACCCAATAGCCCATGGGAAATATGTTCAATAATGCACTAATATAACTTATAACAACTAGGCATGAACTTCACCTCTCTAAGTTCTCAACGAAGGCAATTGTCATTTTCGACTGACTCACATGATTAGTTATCGTGAGTCGAGGTCATTCAATGTAATTTAGTTTAGAGATTTTTGATAAAAAATTAAATAGAGTTATATTTTTCGAGCGGGAAGGAGGTAGGACTATCTAAATAGCGGTGTCTTGTTAATTTTATAGTATGTTAAAATTATCAATTATGTCTATTAAAATAATATGTAGTGCATATATTCTAGCCCATCATATTTTTCAAATCAGGATAGCCCTTAAAACTTTGCCAACTATAGTCTATGTATTCTATTGTTATGAGTTTAGGTAGGGCTGTGCATTCGGATTAATCCGATCCGATCCGATCCGAAGTTTCGGATTGAATCGGGTTCGGGGCCAAAATAGCTCAATCCGAACCCCGATCCGAAAATCCGGATCGGATTCGGATTAATCCGATCGGATTCGGATCGGATTCGGATTAATCCGAAAATAATTCAATATTTAAATTCTAAAAAAAGAAAAAACAAAATTACACAGCAAATCAAACTTTATCACATTATACAGCAAGCAAAATGCCTTACAAACTTTAACAGCACCATGCCTTACAAACTTTAACGGCAACAAACTTGATCAAACTTTAACAACAAAATGCCTTTTTTTTTTTTGGTATTGAACGAGGATAATGTAATAAAATGTTTAAAAAATTACATAATGTCTTTAACTAGAAAGAAAGAAAGCTCAGGTGTAGCTTCAACTTTCCCAATCTCCCAATCTTCACCAAATTTTGCTTGTGTGGCCATCCAATCTGCTGTGGAGTTTGCAGATCTGGGAATTCATTTCACCGTGACTCTCCATGGGAGCTTGAGAAGCTCTTGGCAGCGGTTAACTCGAGCGGCGAGCGATACTAGTGGCTTGGCTTTGCAGTATCGCTCGCCGCTCGAGTAAACCGCTGCCAAGAGCTTCTCAAGCTCCCATGGAGAGTCACGGTGAAATGGATTCCCAGATATGCGAACTCCACAGCAGATTTGGATGGCCACACAAGCAAAATGGATTCCCTCTTCTCGCATTAGTCGAGTTAACGTGGATGATTAATCGCCTTTTTTGTTACACATATTAATCCTTTCGCGTTGATAAAAAAACACAACTCAATTGGTAATACGATTTTCTATTAGTTAACATTTGAATCACCTCGAATAAAATAAAAGAATTGTTATTAATTTTCGATTTGCTCCGTGTTAAGAAAAAAAAAGGAGAGAAAACACCCACCCCGCACAATGCCACAATCAGACATTCAGACCGGTCCACTGGTACTTTTGGGGGCAGATCACAGGATCTCAGTATAATTTGGGTTGGGAGCTGGAGGCCCAACATCTGATAGAATATTCGATGAAAGGCCCAACCCAAAGAATAATAAATGAAAAAGAATAAACTTCACCTTCTCCAGCAGCCATGGATGACTGACGAGCTGTATAATATTTCCTACGATTCATCAACCAACCCACTAATCACGATCAATACTCCACCGTCAGGTACGTGCCTAATTCTTTATGTTATACTATGGGTGCGTGTTAGAAATGAATTGTTCTTATTTAGCTGATTGATTTTCTTGAATTCAAACTCAAAATCACAGTATTCAGCTACTGTAATGGCGCCGGTGCCGAAAATTGCTCCTTCTATGTTGTCTTCCGACTTTTCCAACTTGGCCTCGGAGGCTAAACGGATGCTCCATGATGGTGCTGATTGGCTTCACATGGATGTCATGGTACTTTCCCTTTCCTTCTTCAATTGCTTCATTTCCAATTTCTGCATTAGTCTATCAAACTCTATCAGCGTATTGTTGATTTCTGTTTCTGTTTTTGATTCTGCTGAGTGATGAATGTTGAAGTAATAGCTTGAGTTGATCAATTTAGGTGTACTAAGGTTGTTTTGATCAAAACTAGCTGATAAGCTGGATGCTACTGATATTTGATAAAGTTGAATGATCGAGGTAGTGGAGATGGTAGTAAACTAGACAGGGAGCGACAATGATCCGGTCTAAAACGGAGTATAGATACTGATAAGCCACTTGCATTTTGATAAGCTCGAGTAGATTCTGAAATAAGCTTGGCAGTCAGTTAATAGTTAGGCTTTCAAGTAACATACCTATTACTCAATGAGCTAGAGTAGCTTTTAAAATAAGCTAGCTTATCAGTCAATGGCTAGCTTTCCACATAACATACTTGTTTGCTTAAATGTTAAATTGATCTTATTTGGTTGCGCAAAAGAGGGGTTAGTTCTCAAATGTTTAGAGCAAACAAGTTGACTACTTGTAAATATTTGAGTTTGATACACCTGATTGGTTTTAACCTGCTTTTGTCTTTCTAGAGTGAATTTTGAGATTGATATAGATTTTTACTGTTTCTGCAGGATGGGTAAGTTGGTTATTCAGCTGAAGAATCTTATTGGTGTGGTACTTTTTGTTTAGTCCATTTTTCTGGACCAAATGAGTACCTAAGCTATTTGTACCGTGTTGCTGTTGTAATTCAGAAATTGTAGTTCCGTATGCTTAAGTTTGTTTCCTCTTACACAGTCACTTTGTGCCGAACCTTACCATTGGTGCTCCAGTTATCGCAAGTCTCAGAAAGCATACAAAGTAAACCTTGTGATCTAATGTATATTTTATTAGTAATAACTAGCGAATTATAGAACATACTTAAATTAAACTTGTTGTTCACAGGGCTTATCTGGATTGCCACTTGATGGTCACAAATCCTCTAGACTATGTCGAACCATTTGGAAAAGCTGGTGCGTCAGGCTTCACATTTCATATAGAAGTTGCTAGAGGTTAGTATTGCGATTAAGTCATTTATATTACGACATGAATCTTTGTTGTGTTTTCTCTATTGTGATATACTATAACAAGAAAAACTGGAATGCTAGAGTATTACTTATGTGTTTAGTTTAGGGGCTGTTTAGGTTGTAGGGTGATTTTACTTATGATGAAACGAATTGTGGGCAGATAATTGGCAAGAGCTTGTGCGTCAGATCAAGGCGAATGGTATGAAGCCTGGTGTTACCTTGAGGCCTGGAACCCCTATTGAAGAAGTGTATCCACTTGTATGATATTCTTAATACCTATTTATCTATGATACACATCATTTCTTTTATTTCAAAGTTTAAGTATATTAAATTTATATGCTTGGCAGATTGAAGCCAAAGATCCTGTGGAATTGGTCCTCGTTATGACTGTGGAACCAGGATTTGGTGGACAAAAGTTCATGCCAGAAATGATGGATAAGGTTCAGTAACTGCCACTCTTCCTTTATCTTAATTACATGTAATCATTTTGTTTGTACTGCTTAGTATATTAGTGTCTGTTTGGCTTTCAGGTTCGTGCCCTGAGGAAAAAGTATCCATCACTTGACATCGAGGTGTGTCTAGTTTTCTATTTTTTGCGGGAATATGTATGGCATACCTTCCCAACTCTCATGCTTTTGTTTACATTAATGCAGGTAGATGGTGGATTAGGGCCTTCTACTATTGATGTTGCTGCTGCAGCTGGAGCAAACTGCATTGTGGCTGGAAGTTCGATTTTTGGAGCTCCAGATCCTGCTCATGTTATATCACTACTGCGCAAGAGTGTGAAAGATGCGCAGAAAAATCATTGACAAAACTACAGGCAACCGAATCTTCAGAGTAATCTATTATTCTCCATCCCTGTGTAATTGTTTCTGCGTACTCTTATATACATGATGATAAACGCCATGAGTTTAATAAATGCATCAGTTTCAAGGGTTTCATACTCTTGGTTTACTGTGCTGTAACCCACACTGCTGTTGTATGTCTTACATTTTAGTTTGTAGGTTAATGATTTCCAGTGAAATTTCAAATTCTCACGTTGTTCACATTTACATGTATATCTAAAACTGGTTTCAGACTTCAGTTTGATAATCTATGATCCCTGTATTATCTCCACTTCTGTGTACATCTGGTAGCTAAAAGCCTAAAACATCACATCTGGATTTTGGATCGGCTCTATTCTTCATTTCTTCGAATTATTATATTTGAACATACCTCTTGAGACTGGTATGGACAGATTGCTGCATTAGATCATTCTCTGTTCTTGCTCCAGAAGTCAATAGTTGTGGGGGTGGGGTGGGTATACTTGAGATGTGGCTAATGTCCTGTATAGCGAAGGAATGAGAAATACTTAAGTGCATTGTCCGTCTTTCTTTAATTTTCCAAATCAGTTTCGAAAAGATTGTCATTCTGTTCTTGGATTTGTTTAACTATTGTAAGGTGCACGGGTGCATGCATTTCAGTGTATACACAGTCTTCGGTGAAAGTTTCTTGATCTGTGAAAATATCGTATAATGGGTAAAATCGTCTGGATAAGTGCACCATTTACTTGGAAATGAAAATTAATACTCAAACTTGTATTTTCATCTTCTGTATGATGAAGGAATGGAATGTTTGATCTTTGATGACTGCAAAATTCATTCCTGGGATGGTTTAGAGGGTAATTTGCATATGGATTGGGTTCTATGCTTAAGCACATGCTGTCACGTGTGGTTGCTCTTTTGAGCTTGGATCCAAGAGAGCATAGCTTTTCAGTTTTTACTACTTTCCAACTTTTGGTTGAGGGTCAAGTCCAATTGTGTGCTTTTTTTTCTGGGTTTTGTTGCCCTCCCCTTGGGATAGCCATATTTTTTGGTCCTTTTAATAGTCCTAGACTCCTAGGACTCAGAAACTGAAATCGATACTGTATGACATCATTCATTGCTATACTTAGGTTTTGCTTAGATTAAGTCGAACTTATACTCGGTTTAGCACGAGTTTATCATTTATAAGTTGGAGTATGAGCTAGTTTTGCTGAACAGTGCCTTAATCTTATTCTGACCTGAACAGAAGCTGCAAACGTCTGTTAACTATTTTCTTCAACTTAACCCAACTCTGAATCCCTAACCCTCTAAGTCAGGGCGTTAAGTGCACAAACCCGAAGGCTCAAGGTATGTTTGGTTTGAAAATTTCCAGCCAAAAGAAAGCAAAAACAAAGACAATGAACACAGTGAAAAAATACCCACATAAAAGAACAAAGATTGGAGGAATTGAGGATGTCCTTAATTGGATCACTGCATGCCTGTGTAGGTATGCCCTTCAAGCAATAATAAACACCTTTTGCTTGTGTTAATTCTCAACAACTGATCATTATAAGGTGAAAAGGTATGTTTTACACTTTGCTCCGGAATAGTATCATAGTAAGTTTATCTTTGGTAATAAGTTTTCTCTCCAACTAATATGTTGGAGTTTGAGTCACCGAGTTTAAATAGTTAGCTCCCAAACTTCTAGTCGAAAAAATAAAGTTTTTACGCACATTAGACATCTTACTAATAAAAAGGTTTACAGTATAATGAAAATGCAACACCTGGAAAGGGCATTCCTACTTGAATTGAACATGTACATTGTCCCATATCTTTGATTTATTATGCATATTTCAAGATCACCTTATCCCATGAACCTAAATGACTGTAACTAATAGGGAAATTGGGGACCAACAGATCTAAAATTCTCTGTCAAAAGTACATGAGAACTTTCAATCCCATGCTCAAAATTTGATGCATAAAGGCAGTGCTTTTCAAAAAAATATAATCATGGTTTTCTTGGACAAATTTATAGTCACCCCATTAGCCATCATAATCAAGCACAAGGTAATGAAATTGCCAATCAACAGGAATAAAAGTGATAAAATATACTGCTAAATCCAAGAATTCTGTCCCTAGATTCTCTTTTTTATATAGCCACTCCTGTCATAGATCCAAAGTATGCAACCCCATCACAGTATTCTCAGAAATCTCTGCATTTTTTAACTAACTTGTCATGTGGAATTAATTGTCATACATACCACATAACATGATAAACTCTGTTTTCCTTGCCTGTGCACTTGCTGTAGTATCAGTACTTGGCCAAAACTTGCCTAGTTGTGACACAAATTCTTCCCCAGAATACACTTGTGCCGAAGATGGATTGGCGAAAACTTGCACAACATATGCAGTTCTTCGTGCAAATTCACGCTACTCCTCGCTGTCGAATCTGAGCTCGTATTTTGGGATCAGCGTGTCTGAGCTAGCAGAAGCTAATAGCGGCTTTTCGACTGACAGTGGGTCAATCTTGTCCAATCGCCAGCCTGTTTTGATCCCTATTGAATGTAAATGCAGCAACCAGTTGTTTGAAGCAGAAGTGAAGAGAATCAGCAGTGAAGGAGAGAGCTTTTTTGGGATTGCGGAGTCTCTTGAAGGCTTGACATCTTGCAAGGCTGTTCAGGAGAAAAACCCAAATGTATCCTCCTGGAATCTTGAAGAAAGAATCAGTCTTGTTGTGCCATTGAAATGTTCTTGCCCTGTGAAAGATTCAATCTTGGGTAAGTTTTTCTTGTCTTATCCTATCAAAGAAGGTGATACACTCTCTAAGTTGGCATTGGAGTTCAATGTTACTGTTGAAAATTTAGTTTCTGTTAACGGTAATTACTCGAGAACAGGATTCAAACCTGAGAATCGCCTTGAGCCATTTTCGACTCTTCTGATCCCAGTCGAAAACAAGCCTGTTTTTGGTCTTCTGCCAAAACCAGAGGAATCTGATTTGGGCCATCCATCAGCAAGCATTCAGGTAAAGGAATCGCACAAGAAAAAAGAGCGTAGGATGTTGATGATTGGAGTTTATGTAGCTACTGCTGTGATTGGGCTCTTGGCATGTCTTGCTATTGGAGCAGTGTTTTACTTTGT
The DNA here is from genome assembly GCA_036897195.1 of Plantago coronopus. Taxonomy (NCBI): domain Eukaryota; kingdom Viridiplantae; phylum Streptophyta; class Magnoliopsida; order Lamiales; family Plantaginaceae; genus Plantago; species Plantago coronopus. The sequence continues at coordinate 23,179 of JAYMSL010000242.1, forward strand.
GCAGTGGAAGAAAAACAGGCAGGGCTTTGTTAAAAACGATGATGTGGAGCTGCATCACCTGAGTTTGAGCATACGGACCACGAGCGACAAAAAGGTTTCTTTCGAAGGGTCTCAGTACAACTTCGATGATCCAAGTGGTGACACGACGACACCTCACAAGCTGCCTGTTGAAAACTACTCATATGAGGAGTTACAAAAGGCAACAGAGGACTTCAGCTTGAGCAATCTCATTGAAGGCTCGGTGTACCATGGCCGTCTCAAGGGGAAAAACTTGGCAATAAAACGCGTTCCATCTGAAGTTATGTCGAAACTCGACTATCTTCTTTTTCATGAGCGAATACATCGCCATCGAAGCTTGGTTAGGTTCATGGGAACTTGTTTGATGGAGGGTCCCAACGCGTACGTAGTGTTTGAGTACGCGAAAAATGGTTCTCTGAAGGATTGGATACATGGTGGCTTAGCAATCAAGAGCCATTTTATAGCTTCCTGCAATTGTTTCTTGAACTGGTCTCAGAGGATAAATATATGTCTCGACATTGCTGCTGCTATGCAATATATGCATCAAATTGTGAATCCAAGTTATGTTCATAGGAGCATAAGGAGCCGCAACATTTTCCTAGACGAAGAGTTCCACGCGAAGCTCGGTAACTTTGGCATGGCAAAGTGTGTTGATCACGAGTCCATTGATCAAGAGTTCCATCCAGGTGAACCGGCTTCATGGAACAAAGGCTATTTAGCACCCGAGTTTCTTGAAAAGGGTGAAATCTCAACAAGCATTGACGTTTTCGCTTATGGGGTCGTTCTCTTAGAGATTTTATCAGGAAAATCTCCCATCATTCAAGACGATGAGGATGAAGAAGGGAGCTTTCTGAAGTTGTCAGACGAGATTAAGGAAATACTGCAATCAGAAGACGCAGAAGAACTGAGGGAATGGATGGACAGTGCATTGGGTGAGTCTTATTCATTTGATGGAGCTGTGATGTTGGCGAATCTAGCAAGATCATGCGTGGAGGATGATCCGTGTTTGCGACCTAATGCTGGAGAGATTGTGGAGAAGCTGTTGAGATTGGTGGAAGAACAGCCAGAAAATGACCAGCTCATTACTTCTGAAAGCTCAAGCAAACCACTAGTGAAGGCAGTTTAAGTGTGATACAAGTTTAACTAGTACTCTTTTGATTTCTGTTGTGAAATGTACTCTTTGTGAATAGATATGCTATATATATTTATAGAAACATCAATTATTATTCAAAATCTGATCCAAAATCGGTAGAACCATTCTGCAGCACAAGCGATAGAGTCCTCGCGCGTACATCTGCAGAGCAGAGTATATAACAATACAAGTCGAGCATGGAACCCGTGGACACTGTCCTCATAGATAGATCGCATGTCCCAAGCAGCATATATCGAATCATTCTGCAACGTCTATGAACATTGCAGATTCGTAAGTTGTTTCTGCAGTTGCTATTGTACATCAAAATTGAATGTGTAAGGTATCGTAATTGAATGTGTAAGATATCGTTCAATTCAACTGAAAATCTTTAAATGAACTAAATAAATTTGAACTGACAAAGCAATTTAGGGGACATAAATATCTAGAAGAACTAGACATCACAGAACGTGTAAAATGACCTCATTGCAGACGCTTTCAGCTGATCAAGCGTGCAAAAACTTCTGCCATTCATTTTGGGGGAGTTACATCCCAGTTTAGTTTGTGTAAATTTTTTTTGCAATAGGTTGGTGCATAACAAATAGATAGGAATCCAGTGTATAGTCTAGAGTCTAGACAATAGGGGGCAGTACTAGTACTTTGCTAGTCTGACTTTTGTCCTTTTGTGTTGTACTATATCTGCATGAAATTGAAGAGCAGCTGACTGATTTTATAACATTTGTCAACATTTACAGATCTAGAAACCAATTAAAACAAGCTGTCTTCAATCTTTTACAATCTATCCCCAAATCCTTACTTCAATTTCATATTCAAAGGCGCAAAACTCAAAAAACAGTCTAGAAAATTTTATATTTCACAAACAACCGATCATGGCTTCCATTTTAAAATTTTATAGTCGAGTCCGTCGTATTGATAGAAATATTGGGTAATATCTAGTAATCCATTTTAAAATCAAACGCATATAGTTGGGACACCATTTTCCTGATTTTTTTTTGAGAATAACCTTCAACATTTCATAGATAATCAGAAATCCAATACAACTGGCTGTGGAAAAGGGAGTTCCAGATCACCAGCAATGTTTGTAGTGCAGTATCTTGCTAATAAATGGGCTAATGAATTACATTCCCTACGAATAGACTGAAAGGAAATTGTAGAAAAGTGATGACTAAGAGATTTAATTTCCTGTGTAATCCCTCCAGTAGCCGAGAAGGAAGTCCCAGGAGCTTGTAAGGCCTTAATCACATTACTGCAATCCCCTTCTATTACTACATCCGTCCAACGTCGTTCAATAGCCATCCGAGTTGCGAGTCTTGCTGCAAGGGCTTCTGCTGTTTCGGGATTCTGAATATGCTTGATTTGTGCGCATTGCCAAGCCAATATCGTTCCGTTGTCTCGCGGGCAATAGCTGCTAGCTGTGCGCAGGGAGCAGGGCCTGACAAACCAGCATCAAAATTGATCTTTACTTGTCCTGGTAATGGTGCTTTCCACTGCTCGGCTGAGTTAGTTCTGTCCGTTTTTGGTCGTCTGAGCTGAACTTGCGCTTCTTTGTATCTGTGAATGTACTGCAGAACAAACTCCACAGCCTCATCAGGTGGGGTATCTTCCTTCCCATGTACACGACAATTGCGGTTATACCACAGTGTCCAACATCCACACACAAATAGCAACATATCACTGTCCGATAACTGGTTTCGAACATAGTGAATCCAATCAACAATATCTGCAGAGTCATGGTGAATAATAGCATGCGGCAAATTAGACAGGGCCCAAAAGATCCTAGCATAATGACAGTGCTTAAAAACATGAAGAAGACATTCAGTTCTCACACCACACACACTACATGTTTGATCTTGGACAATGCCTCTATGATGTAACTGCGAAAGAACAGGTAATGCTTTATTCATAAGTCTCCAACAGAAAATTCTGACTTTACTGGGGAGTGAAAGGGACCATATCCACTGCCAATTACGTTCAGGTGTGTTACTACTTTGCCCTGATCTGTTAGCTGCATTGGTGTCTCTATCGTTTAGGTCGAGGAAATAAGCTGTTTTGACAGAATACACTCCAGGCTTCGAGTGGTGCCAGATTCTCATATCCTGAGTCTGATTTCCAGGAATAGGTATGCGTAAAATATCTACCACATCCTCTTCCCAGAAGAGACTAGACAGAATATGTTCATTCCATGTATTAGTCCCAGGGTTAATGAGTTCCGACACTCTGATATCCCCGAGATCATAGAGGTCCGGAGTGATAGGTTTGAGAGGGCCATTTCTAGGAATCCAAGCATCATTCCATACTTTAATATTAACCCCTGTGCCCACTCGCCATCTAACGCCATTCTTAACAAGATTTAGAGCCCCGCAAAGACTTTTCCAGGTGAAGGATGAGTTGCTTTTTGGAACAGCATCTAGAACATCAGAATTGGGGAAATATTTGGCTTTTAGGACACGACTTAGGAGTGAGTTCGGGAATTGAATGATTCTCCAGATTTGCTTCCCCAACATAGCTTGGTTAAAACTACGTAAGTCCCGGAATCCCATACCCCCATCCTTTTTGGATTTACATAATTTTTTCCAACTAAGCCAGTGAATTTTGTTTTGAGATCCATTACCCCACCAGAAATTAGCGATTAAGGAATCAATTTCTTGCAGTAAGTAGTCAGGTAACTTAAAGCAACTCATGACATAGGTTGGAATGGCTTGAAGAACTGATTTTATTAAAACTTCCTTTCCACCTTTAGATAGAAATTTATTCCCAAACCCCTCCATTTTCTTCCAAACTCTATCTCTAAGCCAGTTAAAGACCTCTTTCTTAGACCTACCCATAGTCGTAGGGAGCCCCAGGTATTTATCATGCTTCTCAACAACCCTTACTGGCAGAATTCTCCTAATATCAGCAACCAAAGATTCCTTAGCATTTCTACTGAAAACAACGGTTGATTTTTCAAGGTTGATTTCCTGCCCTGAAGCTCTACTATATCGCTGGAGAATGGAATTAATTTCATCAGCAGCACAAGGGGAAGCATGGCAAAAAAGAAGCGTGTCATCTGCAAATAGGAGGTGTGAGATCCTCGGTGCCCGTGGAGTAATAGCTACACCACGTAACACCTCCCTCCTCTCAGAGTCTCGGATTAAAGCATTGAAGGCCTCAGTGCAAAATAAGAATAGATACGGAGATAAGGGATCCCCCTGACGGATTCCCCTCTCTGGCTGGAAAGGTTGGAGTGGGTCTCCATTGAGAAGGATGGAATAGGAGACAGATCGCACAGTAAGCATAATGAGCTGAATAAAATGATTTTCAAAACCCAATTTTTCTAACACACGCTCTAGGAAAATCCATTCTACCCGATCATATGCCTTACTCATGTCAAGTTTTAGGGCCATATAGGACTCTTTGCCTGTGGTTTTATTTTTCAGATAATGATTTATCTCATATGCAACTAGGACATTATCAGTGATGAGACGGTCAGGGACAAAAGCTGATTGCGTTTCAGAAATTATAGTGTTCATATGAGGTTTAAGGCGATTTGTAATAGCCTTAGACGCAATTTTGAACACTACATTACCGAGACTAATCGGACGAAACTGGGTGATGGTTTCAGGATTTTTACATTTAGGGACTAAAACAACATGAGTATGGTTGAACTGAGGGGGTAAAGTATGCATATTCAGGAAATTCAAAACACAAGTAGTAACAGAAGTGCCCACAATATTCCAAAAACGATGGTAAAAAAGTGCGGGGAGACCATCAGGTCCAGGGGATTTAAGGGGGTACATAGCAAAAAGTGCAGAACGTACCTCATCCGCTGTGAATTCCTTCCGTAGGTCCTGATTAATGATTGGCGTGACTCTCGACTCCATGATTCCGATAACATCATTTATACTGTCTGCAGTCGGCCGGATAGATGTAAAGATGTTCCGAAAATACTCATTTACCAATTTCCCCATAGTCGAATGCTCTGTCTGCTCAACACCCATATCATCTTTGAGTTTCAAGATCTCATTTTTCTGTGCCCGTCTCGAAGCCTGTGAGTGGAAAAACCGAGTATTCCTATCCCCTTCCGCCATCCACCTAGTTTTTGACCTCTGTCGCCACATCAACTCCTCAGTATCTAATTTTTCCTCTAGTTGCCGAGAGATCTCCTTCTTATGCTGCCGGATGGATTCAGTTTGATGTTGGCGCTGCAGTCTCTCCAGCTCGTCCTTGCAGAGTTGGATTTCTCTCTTTACCGAGCCAAATTCCACTCGGCTCCATCCCTCTAGCTCTGTTCGACACAGCTCCCTATTACCCACAAAATCCCGATCTGCACTCCAGTTATCTGCTATCAGTTTGTGACAATCCGTAGATGTTAACCACATCTCCTCAAACCTGAAGATTCGACCCCTCTTTCGATTTCTACCCAGCTGGTTGGAAGGTTGGGAATCACTTACCCGTAGTCTCAGAAGTAGAGGCGCGTGGTCAGAATTCCTGAAGGGGAGGTGGGTTACCATGGCCGACGGGAACAATAATCGCCAAGCTTGAGTAGCAGTCGCTCTATCTAAGCGGCACTGGATGTATTCCTCCTCTGCGCCTCCATTTGCCCAAGTATACCGATGTCCTTGGTACCCTAAATCTGAAAGGCCACAAAATGATAAAGCATCTCTTATATCTTTTAATCTCCAGTTGG
>JAYMSL010000243.1:0-28995 GCA_036897195.1 Plantago coronopus
CTGGTTATGGCTGCGAAGATCACTTCCTCGCGCTTGATACTGTTAACCATGCGTATTTTACTTCAAACCTTCTCTTAGAACGATAATACTGTACATGCATGTATTTAGTGGTAAATTAATATTGCGCTTCCCAGTTCTTGTTTACTGCTGGTTAGAGAATTCAATAGTTTAATTTGGTGTGACTCTAAATGTGATGAGCACTGATGGAAAATAAAGAAAAATGGTACTTACTAGTTCTGTAAGGGCTTGGAGTTCTATGGAGTGTTTGCTTATTTTAGCTTCCAAGGTACTGTCATGAATCATGATTAGTAAGAGCGGTTGCTTTTGTTTCCTTCTCCTCTTCTTTTAGTGGTCGACCGGTATCCATTTGAAATTGGAACCACTGCAACAGTATAGGCGTGTAGCTATATATTCTGCATTGACATTGTATTTTGTCATTGATAAGAGTCATCTTGGTTCTAACATAATGCTTGCAGGTGGGACTGCTTGAAAGAACTTTTACTTGGCGGCTGGACGGATGGCATGTTGTGTAGTTTCGGCATGCCAGTGATCAAAGGGTCGGAGCGTTACAATTGCCAGGTGTTGTGCTTGAACAGTAAAATAGTGATGATACGCCCAAAGATGTACCTTGCTAATGATGGAAACTACAGAGAACTTAGATGGTTTACGGCATGGAAGCAGAAAGAGCATCTCGAGGACTTTATTCTTCCAACTCATATAACTGATGGTTTGTCGCAAACAAAAGTTCCTTTTGGCTATGGATACATTCAGTTTCTTGACACGTAAGTTACGATGTCCTGCACATCTTGGTTTTCTGAAAGTCATTTTTATCTTACATAATTGTTACATGCTACTCTTTGCAGAGAAGGCTTATAATGTAGTTTTAAAGTTCAGTTATGGGCGTGTGACCTTCACTTAACTGTCATGTTTGATGTTCACGGTAAGATTTGAAATGGGAGAGGTCAATGTTAGAGGAACCGTACCAACGGAAAGAGGATAATTTTTTTATTACTGTAAATATTCTTGCACGTGTGTATAAAGTGACCATAATTTATTGCAGTTCTTCTTTGCAGCTAAGGAGGGGGGGGGGGGGTGGATATCTTAGATACCTCTAGTCATGTGTTGTCTGTCAGACTAGATTGATTCTCTCATATTCCTGTGTTAATATATGATCTAGCTTTGGACTTTCTCTACCGTAACTCCTGTTCACAAAGTTCATGTCAGGGTATGTGGTATTGATTATTAAAGCTACTTTTATTATGATTTGTTTCTTGAGCCAAAAGTTCCTAAATCCTAATATCTTGCAAACTCTTCTGCCCTTAAGTTTGCATCTTACATTTGACTTCATGATGAATTTTCTTAGTTCCAGTGCTATCACTTATTAAACATTTAAACTTCATGAGATTATATTGGTACTTTCATGGTTCTCTATATATATGTGATCTAGCTTAGTTTTGCACTATATTTTGTGTGGACGGTTTTTATAATGATTTTGTATTATTTAAGCTGAAGATTTTAGTCTGTGTTATTCACTACAAAATTTATGTTCTTCTCAGAGCTGTTGCAGCTGAGGTCTGTGAGGAACTCTTCAGTCCCATGCCTCCTCATGCGGAACTTGCACTGAATGGTGTTGAAGTTTTCATGAATGCCAGTGGAAGCCATCATCAATTACGGAAACTTGATGTACGCCTTCGTGCTTTTATAGGTGCTACACATACCCGTGGGGGAGTTTACATGTATAGCAACCATCAAGGCTGTGATGGTAGCCGCCTTTATTATGGTAAGTCAGCATAATATAATTATGCATTCCAGAATGTTTGCTTGTCACTCTGACACAGTTCTGATCTTACACAGCACAAGAAAATTGTCAAGTGTAATTTCCAGGTTCTTTCAGTTGTAAAGTCCCAAAAGTAGAAAATAAAGAATTGAAGAAATAATCTTGAAAAGGCAGCAGTGGTTCCTACACTCAAACATGTTTTTTTCTGAAGTTCAAAATTCCACCTGGAAATCAAAGTTCTTGGTAATCCTGATTGCTGGGGGAAGAAATTTTATAATACGTCAAATGACTTTTCAATCACTCGGTATAGAAGGGACTTAGAATTAAAACTTTATTGCAATGGCTTTTCATATATCAATCACAAAATTGTGTTTATACTTAAATTGGAATATTTCATTTCAAAAACAGTTTTTCCTCTCCTTATTTTGTGCAATGATGGTTTTGTTCCACAACTGCAGATGGATGTGCAAGTATTGTTGTTAACGGGGATGTGGTTGCCCAAGGTTCACAGTTTTCCTTGCAGGATGTTGAGCTGGTTGTTGCAAGTGTTGATCTAGACGCGGTAGTTCTCCCACCACTTACTTCCTCTGTCCCAGATTCAACTTCTTACTGAGCTGGGCACGGGTTTTAAGGTTAATCTATATAAATAATCAGAATAATTTGGACGTGAATAAAAATAATGTTAGATAATGAATAAAGTATGAAAGGGAGTGGAGTCATTATAGAACTATAAATGATTTTCTTATATATAGAAGTTCATTTGGGATGTTTCATTTAAGCATAGGTTACTGCCACTGTTGCACTATGATAAATTTACTGATATTAGATTAATCAATAATTGAACAAAAAACATTGTATTTTTCCACATCATTGTAACTTATTGATCATCTACTCTCTTGTATTCTAGGTTGCGAGTCTTAGAGGATCTATAAGTAGCTTTCAGGAGCAAGCGAGCTGTAAACCAAAGGTTTCCGCGGTGGAAGTACCATACAAGCTTTGCCAGTCTTTTCAGCTCCCAGTGTCACTTTCAAGTCCTCTTAAGGTGAGCTCTTCAGAGGAGCAGATTTCCTAATTTCAGATATTTGTCTGGTATTTTTGAATTAATTGTCTGAAGCTCCCCAAATAATCATATTGTTGTATAATGTCATTGCTGTCTTTAAAAGCTATTATCTTGGATGTAGGATAGAATTTTACTTGACTGGGTGATTTTGAGCAAAGGATTTTGGGACAACATACAATCCACTGATACCTACTTCTTCATCTGCCTTTTCTTTTATTTTCACTATTGAAACTTAGCTTCATATATAATTAATATTTATTGAAAGCCTGTCGACTATGTGTATAATCCAAATATCCTACCTTACACTGTTGGAGTCTCCTTCGTATTAAGGGTTCAGAACGTATTTTATAATAGTTAAAAAGTAGAAATTGAATAAACTAATGAATTGTTGTCTGCTGTTATTTTTTCCCATCCAACCCAAACCTGCTCACTGTTTCAAGGAGATAGGCGGTCATGCCATTCTTAACAAATGTTCTCACAAAGTTTCCCATTTACTACTCGTGGTTTTGTGTTATTTCAACAGCTTGTGGTCCCTGGATTTTTTATGTTCCAATTCGTTTAGATTTACCTTTTGGAACTCCAATAGCTTATCGGAAATGATTTTTTTTATTAATCTTCAGATTAAATACCACCGTCCTGAAGAGGAAATAGCTTTTGGACCCGCTTGCTGGTTATGGGATTATCTGAGAAGAAGTGGTGCATCTGGTTTCTTACTTCCACTTTCAGGTGGAGCCGATAGTTCTTCAGTTGCTGCTATAGTTGGTTGCATGTGCCAGCTAGTTGTAAAAGGTTTGCTCCAATCATTAAATTTGTTATTGTATTTCAGCCTATTTTGATGAACCACGTTGCTTATATCTCTGTAAGGCCACAGTAAAACTCTGATTCCTAAGTTTTGCAGTATCACCAGTACTTGCTTTCTATTACCGTTATTAGTAGATGGCAAATTTAAGCTATCTACTTTCTTGTTTCCCTCAGTTCAAACCATATGTTTTGTATTTCCATTGCTCAATTAGCTGGGGAGTGATGTTGCCTACTTTATTGTTCCCAGCAAAATCTCCCTCGTATAAAAATATACAAGTCTTTTTGAATGCCGTTTGAGTTTTGGGATTTATAAATATTTGGAGGTCCTGGGTTTGTTACACAAAACATGTGATTCATGGTTCAAATTTTAATTCAGACATAGCTAGTGGTGATGATCAAGCTAAAGCTGATGCTATAAGAATTGGCAATTACCTTGATGGGCAATATCCAGTAGACAGCAAAGAATTCGCTCGGCGCATTTTCTACACAATTTTCATGGGTTCTGAAAATAGGTAAGGGGACAAACACATAAATCTGTCTCTTACTATTTGTAATTTAACTTCATTACTACATTGCAGATTTGAAGAATTAATAAGTAGATAAAGTCAGGATTCTCGAGTTCTGGAAACTTACGCAATTCTTACTTCCCCTGCAATGCTTATTGAATAGCTGATAGTAGCTAAAAATATATTTAGGGCTCAAAGAGGGTAGTTTTTGTCTAGCACCTAGTTTTCCTGCTCATAAATGATAGGTTGCAAGACTTGTGAAGCATATTGTTTGAATGCTGTAATGGTTATATTACCATGTGTCTTGTAGTCAAAGAAGATATCTCTTTTCTGTTTCTATTATATTGAATTCGGGATAGTCTAAAGGATAAAGAGGTCTTGATTTTTCACTTCATGGTATGAAAAGTCCATGTACCATCAAGAAGCCTTAATAGGTTTGCTCTCTTATAGTTCTACTGCCACAAGAACGAGGGCTAAGACACTTTCAGAGGAAATTGGGTCATGGCATCTCGATGTTTCCATTGATGGAGTAATTTCAGCCTTGCTCTCTTTGTTTCAGAATCTTACAGGAAGCCGACCACGTTACAAGGTAAGTTGCTCTGGACTTGGAAGTTCAATTTGTGCTTTTTGTATTTTATATGAGAACCTAGAAGAGGGATAATTTTCTCCTGCCTTCACCTTTACATTACCAGTTCTGTAAGCTGATGTTATGGTGATATTATAAATGTTTACATCATGGAATTCAATAACATGTCTCAGGTAGATGGGGGTTCAAACATAGAGAATTTGGGATTACAAAATATTCAAGCTCGAATCAGAATGGTAATCGCATTTATGCTGGCGTCGCTGTTACCATGGGTTCACAAAAAGCCTGGTTTTTATCTAGTTTTAGGTAGCTCCAATGTGGATGAAGGTCTGCGTGGTTACTTAACAAAGGTACATAATTGTTTAATTGGTGATTTTGTATTTAATTGAATGAACATATGCTGATGTAAATGGAAAAGATTGTCATTGAGACCTGGTAATAATTACTCGAGTCGAGCAGTGTATCTTTTTTCATGTTATGTTGAGGTATTAATTACAACGGTAATTTAGTGTTGTTTCTCTCTCATATGCAGTATGATTGCAGTGCTGCTGATATAAATCCTATAGGAAGTATTAGCAAGCAGGACTTGAGAAGATTTTTAAAATGGGCTGCGATCGATCTTGGTTTCTCTTCTTTGGCAGAAATTGAAGCTGCTCCACCGACTGCTGAATTGGAGCCCATACGATCCGATTATAGCCAGGTTACGTTTTATGTGCTGTCTGTTCGTATGAACTCAAGTGTTACTCTCAGTTTATAGGTCCTTGTCCCTTTTGACTTCCCAACTCATTTCTCTTTGCTGAGCAATATAGCTCATCATGCTCATTGCATCTAACAAACTAGAATTGTAACACTAAAATGGCAATAGGGTATACTGTTATTTATTAGCTGTGGTTTATCTTATACTCATAAAAATATGCATTCATGCATGTTAGAATATGTCAATATGACACTTTTTCTTGATTGATGACAGTTGGACGAAGTTGACATGGGAATGACATATGAAGAGCTCTCAGTATATGGTAGAATGCGGAAGATTTATCGCTTGGGACCTGTATCCATGTTTCAGGTTTGTGTTTATTTTGTTGAGCGGTAATATAGCCTCTCCCAGAAGAAATCCTGTGTTTCTGGTAGTCAGTCAGATATTACCAATGCTATAGCAGATGGAATTCCTTGTTTCCTTATTTGATTTTTTTTTTCTTTTCTTTTCAAGTATGGATATTTGCTTCATATCATCATCTTGAAGTAGAGTACTCCCAATGTCCCCTGTAGTATGGACTCGTTTACTTTTGCTACAAAACCAGAAAACCAAGTTTTTTTTCCAAAAAATTAAAAGAAAAAGGTTTTGATGGCGTGTATATTGTGTGGGGGGTAGGTTTGATTGGTCATTTAGATAGAGAATGAATAAAGTATGATGAAAATGCCTAAAATGGCAAATGACTCTGTTCTAAATATAACAAGATGTAGGGAAGGAGCACATGATTTTTATTAACAAATCCTCTACCCATCTGTTATTTCCCCAAAATTCATTACCATGAGCCAATGGGCGTATTATGTTTCATCCATTTCCTTTTCTTGTTTATGATAACATTCCGAACCTGCAAGCCCTACCTTTAGGATGCAGACTGTGTAGACCCTGGACTATTCAATAGACTGTAAACCACAGCCCAGGTAAACTGCAAGACTGAGCCGGGGCAAGCGGCTTAGACCAAGAAGACAGACTAATGTTAGAATAAAATCTGAGACCAAGGGGGAGTTTCTCTAGCTCAAAATTGAGATTGACAGATGATTGACAGAAGTTTCTGGTAGCTGATAGGTGGAGAAAACTTGCTCTGTGTTTTCTCATTTACAGTATACAGGAATCAGTAGTTTTGTATCACGCAAATATATTAAAGGTCTTTGATTTGTGGATAATTCTATTACCTGGCTGTTATGACTAAATTTTGTTTAATTTTAATATTTACGCGAATACTCACGTGCTATACATAGTTTTTTCAATATTTATGTAGTAGAGTATTTTCATGTTTTTTCATTTCTTTTTAGTTTTATTTATGGTTATTTTTTGTTGTAAATTTTTGTACAATAAGAGTCACTTTTGGTCTAATAACTACACAATATGATTTTTTTTCAAATTCAAACTAGGAGAAGTGGTCAAAATCAATTTTTGGTGTCACAACTACAGTTCTCTTTCTGATAGTAAGAGATGCTTGGGACATAATAGGCTGGAGTTTATTGCGGTAGTTTTGTTGTTGATTTCGTTATGATATTAATATATCTCTTCCTTTTTCTTTCCTGAAGAATCTGTGTACAAGTTGGGGGAAAATGTTATCTCCAGCAGAGATCGCTGAGAAAGTGAAACATTTCTTCAAGTACTACTCCATCAATAGACACAAGATGACTGTTTTAACACCCTCCTATCACGCAGAGGTAATTGCAAACAGAAAAATCTCTCTGCATCTCATGTTTCTCGCAGTTGAAACATTTACTGAATTCTGAATGGTAATTCGCAGAGTTACTCGCCCGAGGATAATAGGTTTGACCTTCGTCAATTCCTTTACAACTCAAGGTGGCCGTTTCAGTTCCGAAAGATTGATGAACTTGTTCAGGGAGCCAAGGATGGTGTCCCAGCTGCAAAAGCTTCTGATCAGGACAAGGGTATCATTGGCGCGGGTGCAGAGAACCCAGGTGCGGGGCTGTAGATGTTCACGTAATTATGCAATAACGCTGGTGCTGCTCCGGCTTTGCTTGTACTTTGGTTTCTTCTTTCATGTACCATAGGAACTGTTCATATGAATATGAAACCACATGAGCTATCTTTTTATTTCCACAAGTGTTATTGTTCGAAAGCACTGAAATCCAGAAAAGGAAATGGATATCTGGCAAGACATTTTTCCAGTTACCAGGAATATAGGTTATTTGCAGAAATGAAACAATTTCAGCATATTTTTATTAATTTTTTACATTTTTCATTTTACTATGATGGTTTGATTCCAGGTGCTGGTTGGTGTAAAATTTAGTGGAGCAGTAATTTGGTGTAAAAATTGGAGAATCCTCGTGGCCTTTTCTTTATGGAATCTGACAAATAAATTAGCCAATCCAGTAGCATAAAGTTAATGAATTAAAGAGTAAAGTTACACCTAAAGCATAAATGATAAGAGTTCCGGAAATAATTTAATTCTCACAACGCTATCAACACTTAGTCATAGCCACGTATGTTTGCTATACTAGTTTTAAGCCATATTCTTATGAAATGCGGATTCTTTTTGTAATATAGAAAAAAGTTGCGGTTGAAGTAATTTTAGTTTGATTGGGAGTGTTTTAAGAAACCGCTATTCACTCTTTTTTCTTTTTGAAACGACAATCTGTGATGATATGAAACAATTTGTGATGATATGATCTGAAGGTTTCCTTTGTCTATCCGTATAATGGAAGATTCCTTAAACATGAATATCTTTATACTGACTTTGAAATATTGCACTTTAAGTCTTTAAAATTCTTAAATAGTTTAATTCATTCATGATTCATGCCTTAGCATGTGCCATTATAAATATGACTATTGCAGAGTAAGCAAATGCGATAATTACAGGAAATTCAACCTCAGGTGACTGATTCAAGATGAGGCTGTTGAAGGTAGCTACCTGCAGTCTGAACCAATGGGCTATGGACTTCGATTGCAACATGAAGAACATCAAGAAATCAATCTCCATGGCTAAAGAAGCCGGAGCAACCATTCGCCTTGGTCCCGAGCTTGAGATCACTGGCTATGGCTGCGAAGATCACTTTCTGGAGCTTGATACCATCACTCATGCGTATGCGCCTACTTTAAGTTTTAATCATTGATTTTGTTTACAACTTATACATGTTTCCAAGTGATGTTAGATACTATTTGCTAGTTGCTACCATTCTTCTGATATTCTAGTTTCGAAATTAGATTAGATACGTCGTTCAGTCATAATACAACGTATATAGAATTGTAATTTCACAGGTGGGAGTGCCTGAAGGAGCTTTTGGTTGGTGATTGGACGGATGGAATTTTGTGTAGTATCGGAATGCCTATCATCAAAGGTGTGGAGCGGTACAATTGCCAAGTCTTTTGTCTGAATAGGAAAATAGTGATGATACGCCCCAAAATGTCGCTGGCAAATGGTGGTAGTTCTGCTGAACTCCGGTGGTTCACTGCATGGAAGCAAAAAAGGCCATCTTTGGATGAATATTTGCTTCCAATTGACATATCTGAGGCCTTGTGTCAGACTACTGTGCCTTTCGGCTATGGATACCTTCAATTTCTTGACACGTATGTAATCGAATATAATGTTTTTCATGCTAGTTAATCTCTGGATAAAGTGGTTTCTAAGAGTGAAAACAACACAGGGCTGTTGCAGGGGAAGTTTGCAAGGAACTGTTTAGTCCTGTGTCGCCACACCAGGAACTTGCGTTGAATGGTGTGGAAGTATTCATGAATCCAAGTGGAAGCATTCATCAGGTGCGAAAGGCTGATGGTCGTCTTCGTTCTATTATTAGTGCCACGAACAAATGTGGTGGAGTTTACATGTACAGCAACCAAATTGGCTGCGATGGAAGTCGTTATTATTACGGTGAGTACCATTTATTCCTCTGTCAAATGTACCTGCAGTCCCCTTGAATAATACTCATTTTAATATGCTTGGTTCATTTCTTAAAGCTCGTTATTTGTATGCAGATGGATGCTCATCCGTTGTGATAAACGGAGAAGTTGTTGCTCATGCTTCACAGTTCTCCCTCAAGGATGTTGATTTGGTGGTTGCTCAAGTAGATTTAGATACGGTTTGTCATTAGTCCTGTTTCTGCGTCCAGTATACAATTGGTCGTGAGTTGAAAACTTTTACACCTGGCTTTGCTTTTGCTTCTTCATTGATTTTTAGGTCATTTCTTATAGAGATTCTGACAGTACCTTTCGCGAACAAGCAAGCTCCAAATCAGTAGTCTCTGCAGTGCCAGTTCCATATAAGCTTTGCCAATCTTTCAAGCTTAAAAGGTCACCTTCAACTCCACTTAAGGTGAGATATTGGGTTAGGCCAGGACAGGTTAAATCCTTAGATTCACTTCATTTCAGCATGTTTCATACACAGCACCTCGCACCTCCCATATAAATCGACTTGACGATAAAATGTCAATGATGATTTCAGATTCAATACAGTTGTCCTGAAGAGGACATAGCTTTGGGAGCGGCGTGCTGGTTATGGAATTACTTGAGAAGAAGTGGTGCATCTGGTTTCTTGCTTCCACTCTCTGGCACGATTGGTAGCTCTTCCGTTGCTGCCATAGTTGGTTCTATGTGCCAGCTTGTCGTAAAAGGTCAATTCTCCTCATGTGACACCATTAAAACTTTTCTACTAACCAAATCCTTTGAACTGATTGTATACATGTAAACCTTCAATTAGAAATCAAAGATGGTAATGAACAAGTCAAAGCTGATGCTATAAGAATCGGCCACTACACCAATGGGCAGATTCCAACCGACGAGAAAGAATTTGCAAGACGCATTTTCTATATAGTTTTTATGGCATCCGAAAACAGGTGAGAGTACATCAATAGACAAAAATACATGACTTGAACAAGCTAACTTTAAGCCTTTAACCTGTTACATTCTGTTACATAGTTCTGATGATATCAGAAAGAAGTCGAAGGTGCTAGCTGATGAAATCGGGTCATGGCATCTTGATGCGTCAATAGATGGAGTGGTTTCTTCCTTCCTGTCCTTTTTTCACATGCTTACTGGAAGACGAGTGCAGTGCAAGGTAAAAATTCGAATTTTTTGGAAATCTAGTGTTCCTTTGAAATGACAAAAAGTTTATTATGTTCAATTACAGGCAGAAGGAGGATCGAACATCGAAAACTTAGCTCTGCATAATCTTCAAGACCGAACCAGAATGGTCATGTCTTACATGCTAACATCACTGCTGCCATGGATTCACAACAAACCTGGATTTCTCCTGGTGTTGAGTAGCAGTACTGCAGATGATGGATTAACCGGGAGCCTAACAAAGTATGGTGTTAGCTCTGGTGATATCAATCCAATTGGAAACATCAACAGACAGGATCTTTCTGCTTTCCTCGAATGGGCTTCCGTGCATCTTGGCTACTCATCCCTGGCAGGAGTCAAACCTGCTAACCAGAACCGCGACCCAAATTCTACTCTACCGAATAACTGGCAGGTATATATCTGAAACTAATCTAGTAATTGAACATTCCTCCTGTCCCGATCTATTTTTGATATGATGCTTTTCCATCACTTGGAAATCGTAGGCAGATGCAGAAATGACAGATGAAGAACTCTCAGTATTCGGAAGGCTGCGCAAGAACTCTCGTTTTGGACCTGTATCCATGTTTAAGGTCTGTGCTTTCTCCATACTATCCTAGCTAGTCTTTTTTTCTCTTGCAAACAGTTCTATTCTGCTTCTGCTACAGATAAGTTATAATCAGTTCCCGTAATAGTAAAAACGTTGCAAATATGCAGTAGAAAGACTTAAGAACTGCTTAACATCAAATTTCACCCTTAACAGAATCTGTGTTCGAAATTGGGCTCCAACATAACTCCAACTCAGGTCGCGGACAAAGTGAAGAACTTTTTCGAGTACTATTCCATCAACCGGCATAAGATGACTGTTCTAACACCTTCCTACTTGGTGGAGGTAAGAACTACGCTTTGAACTTTGATATTTGATCCTCTGGCGAAAGGGAAATTTCAGCGCGGTTTCTAAATATAAGTTTACATGTTTGTTACAGAAATACTCGTCGGAAGATAACAGGTCTGATCAGCGCCAGTTCCTGTACAGTACAAAGTGGCCTTATCAGTTCCGAAAGATTGATGAACTTGTGCAACAGTTCAAAGCTGATGAAGAAGCTACAACAGAATCTGTTGATCAAGAAGAAAGATGAAACTCTGCGTGTTTCAGTTTCCTTGCAAACTTGCCATCTAGGCATTTTGACTAGCCATTTGCACGTTAAGGATTGATACATTAAGTTCAATCCGTGAACAAGTGATAATTCGAGTTATAAATGCACCTAAACCATAAGCAATTAATATAATTCGATGAGTTTTATACGTTTTTTATTTTCGTCCATCACTCCATCCCATTAAAATTGATTTTATACGTTTTTATTTTTGACAATTTTATCTCATATTTTTTTTCCGTGTTTAAATATAGACAATCCATCGAGAAGTTCATCTAAAACCCTTGTGCCTGAATACATAATAAATATAGTAAGTTCTTTTAGAGGCTTTAACAATTATGCTCACGTTAATCATAAATCTAAGCTTGTGTTCGACTCGTTTGGATATTATAATTGAATTCAATAAACATGAACTTAATTAAAACAGACTCGATTTAAACTAAACAATCTAATCTAAACTGAAAAAAAAACTTAAGAGAACTGAATAAAGATGAAATAAGCAGAGAGTCATGTATTAAGGAATCATGTATGGATAATTAAGTCTCTATTCAATTTCCTGCATAAACTAAAACATATACTCCATCCGTTCAAGCACAAGCTTCCCACTTGTGTTTTGGTCAACAAAATAAGGTTTTTATTATTATATTATAAATGGAAGTAGTAGGGGTATTTTTTGGTGAATTGTAATTAAATGGGTGAAGAAAGATTGGGGACCACATGTCAAAAAAAGGAATGAGAAGCTTTGTAACGGACTACTAAAAAGGAAAGTAAGAAACTACTCCCTCCGTCTGCTCAAACTAGCCCCATTTTGACTCCGGCACAGTATTTAAGGAGAGTAGTAGTTTATTGGTATATAGTACAAGTGAGATATAGTGGAGTAATTAATGGAAAGTAAAGTAGTATAAGGGGGTTGAATTGTTGTAGTTTATTGATATATAGTACAAGTGGGGTATAATTGTTTGATTTAAAAATAATAAAAAGTTTACATTTTTGGAAATGGAGCTGGGTTGAGTGGACGCTCAAAATGGCAAAATGAGGCTGGTTTGAGCGGACGGAGGGAGTATTGACTGGACGGAGGGAGTAATATATTTTAAAATTTTAAGATTAAATTATTTAGAATTAATATAAATTCCATATAGTAAATTTATAATAATAAACAATGAATATGTGCGGAAATCCGCGTGTCAACGATACAAGTACTAAAAAATTCATTTAACTAACTGAGTCAATCTTTACGGGTAAATTGATCCGAAAATAAAGTGATGAGGCACACTGCTAGATCGACCCAACCGACGAATTAATTTATTCAGGGATGATGAACAACCCAACCGACGAAGCAACGATAAAGATGATGAATCATACTATACTAATAATCAGAAGAGAAAAGAAAGTGAGAAAAAGGAAAGAAAAACTTGAAATTGAGAAGCTCCATGGAATGGAATAATTGGTGGTGGATATTGCTTCAGGGGAACGATCACATTCCAAGGCCCAAACTTTCACGCAACAACTAGTACTTTCATACTATTAATACTCTCTATTTCCACTCCCACTCCAAATCCGATAATCAATAATCAAAAGCCACTCTTCTTCTTCTTCATCCTTCACTTTTTCAGCGATTTCTGTTTCCACTTTCCCACATCCAAGATTTCTTTCCATTTCAATCCAAAACCCAGATGAATTCATGCACAACCAGACAATAATGTGACTATATAGATTTCAATTCAATTCACTCATTCAGCAACACACAGACTTACATGCTCCATTTTCCCCAATTTCTTGAATTGTTAACCAATAAATGCAAATGGCAATCGCGTCGCCTTCTGCTTCCACCTTCTCCGCAATTTCCGGGTCTAGTAAACCCCAATTGGCCCAATTGATGCCTTCCCGGGTCGGATTGAGGCTCCGGGGGAGGCAATTGCACCAGCACCAGCGACGTGTTTGTGTATCGGCGTCTTCGATGGACGGGGAGCTGATTAATGAGCTGCTGCACTACGGACAGCAGCAGTCGCGGTGGTGGAAGGGGTATTTTCCGGTTTATGTGAAGCTGCCGGTGGATGCGGTGGGGCCGACGGCGGTTAGGAGGAGGAAGGCGATGGCGCAGTCGTTTAGGGCGTTGGCGGCGGCCGGGGGGGAGGGGGTTGTGATGGACGTGTGGTGGGGGCTGGTGGAGAGGGATTTTCCGAAAACGTATAATTGGCAAGGGTATTTGGAGATTGTGTTGATGGCGAAGCGGTTTGGGCTCAAGGTTCGGGCTGTGTTGGCGTTTCATCAGTGCGGGTCGGGCTCTGAGGATCCACTTTGGTTGGTAACTAGTTCTCAGCTATCTTGTCTTTGTTTTATTTTTACAGTTACTGTTTTCTTGTTTATGTTATGCACTTATGCTAGTTGTGTTTATTGTTGAATGGCATATGTGAGGGAGAAAGTTAAGCTGAGTATAATGAATTAATGATCATATATATACACTTCCTTGTCGAGATGCTGAAAATCCGAGTTGTAGGTTTTCTGTAGAGTTGTAGTCGTCTTCCGCTGTTAGGACTTGCTCTTGTTCCACCTCGACATCTACCTCGTGAACGGTTGTTTCAACCTCGTCTAATATTAGTAGTGGTTCTTGTTGGTCTGCAACAGTAGTGAGATTATGGGAGGATTAATTTTCATTAGGTTGGTTACACACAGATGAATTCTGAGTTGGGTAAGAAACCATTTCGAACCTAGAACTAAGAAGTGATCATCTTCTTCTAATGATGATGATTCTTTCATATCTTCTTCCTCACCAATTTGATTTGTTATAGTTAGTCTTGTCAGTTATTTACTGAGATGAGGTTTCAATAAGTTAGTAAAACTTAGTAAGGAATTGACAAGACTAACCATGGGCCATGGCATTAAATCAAACTGGACAATTAGAAGGTAGGGAAGCATCATTGTTCGAAGAAGATGGAGATGTTCACTTTTATTGTTCTAGGTTTGAAGTGGACAAGGAGCTTTTACCATCTCATGCTGTGGCCTGTGAAGCATGGTAAGATCTGGTAATGTGTTAGGTTACCCCAAGATGAAGTGGGAAAGAACTGATATGAGAAGGTTCCATTATTATGTACATCCTTAAATGAAAGGGCTGAGACACCTTTACTCCATTCTTTTGCTTATAGCTTTGTTCAATGACCTTTATATAGGACGTATATTAGGATTGTGGAGAAAACTACCAAACACCTTGAAATGCTGAGAAATTTCTGTAAAACGGTCCTATGTTGTAACCTAGATTCGACTGTAAGTACCTGACTCTGGCGCAACAACTAGCTTCAATCTGTAATACCTAGACTCAGCTCTAAGTACCTGACTCCAGTACGAATTGTGTACCGGATCCGATTATCATGCTATACATATAACTTAAAATGAAGTGTCCATTTGCCCATACGGGCAGGTTATCAAGTTGATGGGCATGTAAGGGGATTTGAAAGGTCAAGGTAACTTTAAGACTCAGTTTGTATGGAAAAGCTGTTGACTATTTGACAATGTGAATGAATAATCAATATATGAGACATTGTGTCCTGTTGTGAGCTCATATTATGATCCTGTAATGCACAAAAAGCCCGAGTTGCTACTAATGGCAGAAGATGAGCTGGTGGTGAAAATATTAGCGCTTTTAAGTTAACCGTGATCTGTTCTCGGCGGTGTGATGAATGAAGAGAGTGCTTAGTATTTGTATGCTTAAAACATGCTTGAAGCTTCTAGCAGCTGAGTTGACAACGATCATCGGTCTAGGGAAAATAATGACAGAGGCAGTAAAACAATGAAAACAACGCTACAAAAAGGCCCATTTATGAGCTTGCAACACTCCTTGTATTCACATCAATATCCTATTATTGAATGCGGAAAATTTTAGACTTATCATCAACAGAGCTCGCATCAGCACAATCCAGTCCATACTGTTTCTCCTTTATATTCTCCACAACAGACTCTCTTAATACGAAAACTACTGCTTTCCAGTCATTGTAAAATACCTTGTGATAAGTCTGTACTATATTGTACCCAATATTGACACAGTTTGGAGAAATGGGTTCGCAGTTCCCTTATCTGCTGGTGATAGTTTAATTCATGTCAACGATAGTGCTTAAGATATTATCTAGATTAATTTCAGAGTAGATTATACGCACATTGTGAGACACAGTTTTAGAAGAATAGATTTGCTAGTTTTCCAATAGTGAAAAGGTGGTATACACGGTCACATTTAGTTGCTTTTATTAATGCCTGCATGATTGTCATATTTTCATCTCCAAGTGATAAACAGGATATAATGCATAAATGCTCCCTGTGTTGTTTGGTATATGTACAAATGACTCTTTGAGTTTTTTAAACTGCATAATATTTAAACATGTGGGCATGACTTATAAACAACATGAGGGCCATTTGTGCACATTTCGAATAACAAGGAGCATTTCTGCATTTTACCCGTGATAAACAAGCTCTTTTGTTTGTTGTGATTTTTTTTCTTCTTGTTTATCATCAGTGTCTTTTATTTGCACGCTCACATCACCCTTGCAATATTCATAGCAGTCAATTTCTGAATTTATAGGAGTTCCGGTGAACAATAACTGCTTCCTATTCTAGTTCCTTCTGTCCATTTTCTTTCCCCACATATTAACCCGTGCTTCTCTGAACAAGAATTGCTTTGTATTCTGGTCACTGATATTCCTTTGAGATTGCACTCGTCCATGACATATTAATCTTACTCACCTATTTTGTTGGTAGGATTCCTCTTCCCCAGTGGGTGCTGGAGGAAATAGATAAAGATCCAGATGTAACATACACTGATAGGTTTGGGCGGAGAAGTATGGAATATATTTCACTTGGATGCGACAATCTCCCCGTTTTGCATGGACGGTCACCAATTCAAACATATGCTGATTTCATGAGGAGTTTCAGGGACACATTCAGATCATTTCTTGGTGGTGTTGTAACTGTAAGCTGCATCAGTTAAAATGTGTACCTATATTGTCATTCTTTTCAACTCATAATACTACCCTTTTCCTCGGTGTGCTTTTATTGTCTCAGTTGGAGATGTCGTTTTAACTGTATTATTTATCTTTCAGAGGATTCAAATTGGACTAGGACCTGATAGTGAACTAAGATATCCATCATGCCCTACTCAAAAGCTAACACGACCCTGGCGCTCTCGTGAACTTGGTGAATTCCAATGCTATGACAAGGTAACTAAACAGTTCTAATCTTGATCTTATGGATTGTTTGCACCATTTCTTATATCTTACTTGAACAAGACAATAAAATTTACCTATTTGAATGTTCCAGTACATGCTTGCATCTCTCAATGCGTGTGCCCATGAGATAGGAATGCGTGAGTGGGCAAACAGTGGCCCTCTTGGTGCAAGTAGTTTAATGCAAAATCCTGAAAGTACAGAATTTTTTAGAACCGATGGTTCTTGGAAATCACCTTATGGCGAATTTTTCTTGAGATGGTACTCTGGATTGCTGATTCTACACGGGGAGAGGATATGTAAGGAAGCGGAGACCATTTTCAGGGGTAATGAAATCATTATGTCAGCAAAAGTGGCTGGAATTCACTGGCACTATGGAACAGAATCTCATCCCTCAGAATTAACGTCTGGTTACTACAACACCTCCACCAGAGATGGATTTCTACCAATTGCTCAAATGCTCGGCAAACATGGTTTCTCCATGTGTTGCACGTGTTTCGAAATGAAAGATGCAGAAGAACAGCAACTAAATCCAACCAGTAGGCCTGAAGGTTTGTTGAAACAACTAATGCTAGCGGCTAAGGATTGTGATGTTCCAATGGAGGGTGAAAATTCTGGGACGAATCTGGATGATGCGTCGTTTAAGCAGGTACTTAAAATGTCCAAGTTTTATACGGACGGACTTGAAACGCCATCTTTCTCTTTTAACTTTGTCAGAATGGACAAGAGCTTGTTCGAGTACCGGAACTGGGTTAGTTTCACACGATTTGTGAGACACGTGTCGGATGTGAATATGTTTCGACCCAAATTAGGATTTGGTGGGACTAATATGATACTTTCTCCTCCATCAGCCATTCTTGTATATTAGGTGGATCGATTATATTGTGGTCCATGCTAATCTAATTACTTCCACACAAGATGCATTGGATAATAATGTAAATATAAATACCAGATTGGTACTGCCAGATGCCGACTTTGGGGCTTTGTACATAGCTTGAGGCTTTCTTTAGCAGATTCGCGTCTTTGTTCAAGATGATTGCTGGAACTGTATTGAGTCATAAAGTTTGTTTCTTGTTTTCATTGGATTGGTAGCTAGTTTCATAGATCTAAATGTTGCACTGAGAGATGTGCTAATAGACCAGAACCTGTACTGTTGTTATGTAAGTTCTGTAATAAGAAGTTACCTTTCCTTGTTTGTCATTGTCATTGTATGCTTTCCTGAATGAGTACTCAGTAGCAACGTGGAATGCTGATTTTCTCCGTGTCTGAATGAAATTTGAACTCCGGGTTCAGCATTAGTTGTCCATTAATGTTCGAGTTGTCGATGAATTCAAGTATCTACAGTTGCAGAGTACTTGCTTGAATCCCCCTGCCCCCTCCTAACCCTGTTACTACACTCATTTCAGATATAACATAAATCGGGTACTGCCAGGCGAAAATGACCAATTCTATTATCTTCTAGTTATAGATGTTCATTGTTCCATTTGATTTCTACAACACATATATAGGTGCTCTGGCCTTAGAATCAAAGCTTTGATCAAGAAAAAATATGTGAACCGTTAACCGAGCCGAGCTTGAGTTGACGTGTTGTTCGCGTTATCTCAAGAGCTGCCCTCAAAAGAGGTCGATTCCTTAATACACACTGTCTTAATCCATGTCCCGACTTCTGAGTTCTGACAACGATTGATGTCCATGTTTGCGACTAGAGAAGTATAGATGACAGTATAAGCAAAACACAAACAGAAACCAGAAAGTTGAGGACAATACTTGTACAATCAGTTTGTTGTATTGTTATAGTCGTTCATGAGAAATCAAAATCAGAATGAGACTAATTTTGTTTGTACACATAGAAATGAAGTCCAGAAAAGGTAGTATTGCACGTCAAGATTACTTGAATAAAATGAAGATTAGCATGGTGATTGATAATTAATGTTAATAATTGCGATTGGGATGTCATTTATCAGATTTTCAAGTTCTTAAGGCAACGTAGGAATCGGTTGTTATGAATATGATTTGCGTTGTTGGGCCTGTCTGTCTCCTCTTTCTTCCTGTCCCATTTGATGCTATCATTGCATCTTTTTTTCTATCAATCTATTCATCAACAAAGTATAATATTCCACAACTCCAAACTCAATTGATTAGTGTTCTTTCTAGTGCACGTTGCTCACCTTTTACGCAAGCATCCATTCCCCTTTTGCCCACCTCCCCTTTATCGAGTCTGTTTTGAAATAGTGGGGATCGAACCCGTGATCTTTTGGATCCGGGATGTCTCGGCTTGTGACTCGACTACAAACATTTTAACATGTTAAGAGTTTTAATAGTAGGATTTTTTTTCGTAAACAGAACTTAAAGGGACTAGATTAATGTGATTGTGTAGATTGCAATTAAGATGTATGTACATGTTTGACTTTTGTAAAATCTGGGGATCCCAATGAAATATTTGTACATGGATGATCCTGGAATCGAAATCAATCAAAGACAGGAATCACAGGATGTATTGGTTGGTCTTGGCCAGTGGAATAATTAAACTTAAGCAGGCTAATTGTACATCATTTATCCAAATTCCTGATTAGAATGATCAGATGCCAATCTGGCCGGATAACTAAAAATTCTCCCCTAATTCCCATAAATTACGATACTGATTTGCACCGATGAACCATCCTGATGAGTCTTGCATAAAAATTGGATCTAGAATGAAGGAATATATCAAACATAGTATAAATTCAAGGGGGTCGGTTGGGGTGGGAATTAGGGTTAGAGGAGGGGCGAATATGATGTTTTATCAATTCAGAGAATACAAAAATTTGAAAAAAAATGATGTGGAAAATACATGAGTTTTCAAAATTCAAGGGGGCGGTCGGCGGTCGCCCTTGCCCGGCCTCCTCTGTCTCCGCCCCTACACACGAGTACCAGACGTTGCTTGTTGTAAATTGCAAAATTGTAAAAAAACAAAAAAATAACCAATACATAAAATACAACAAAATCCTAATTACTCAACTCTTAATTGCCATAATCCGCATGTAATGTTGATTGAGATTGTCACAAATGACATAGTAACATATTGATAGGCACGACAATGAAGCGCAGCTCAGTTGATAAGACGCTTCCCCTCCAACCTATAGATCGGGGGTTCGAGTCACCTTTGCCTCTTCAAAAAAAAAAAACATATTGATAGGCACTTGAATGTTGTGTGAATGGGTGTACGACTACGACTACAAGCATCATAAGTCCACAATTGGATACACATTTCTGCCTACAAATACTAGTGCGGCTGTGTATTTTAAATACGTTCCTTCTCTTTTTTTCGTCTAATCAATTTACACACTATTTAACACCAGATAAATAACCGTCCAAAACACTCTCACTTCGTGTTTATATACTGCATAATCTTTCACATGCATTCTAACTCGATTCAATCTACCTCACCTTAATTTAGCCAAAATAATATCATTATATCTAAAATGTAAATCATGAGAAACCACACCAATTTCACCCACACCCATTATTACCCTTATTTAGCCAACATTCACCTTCACTCTTCTCAATCCTCAACCACACCAATCATAAACAGCATTTCCACCCCAATATTTTTGTAATTTTCCAGATATATCAATATTATTATTTTGTAATTTTCCAGATATATCAATATTTGTAATTTTCCCCTAACAATAATATACTCCAACTATATCCATATAACCACAAAAATCACAAGTCACAACCACCTTCAATAATTACACCCCAACAGCGATTTCTCACTACCCAATTACTGTTTTAAACATAATTAAATATTAATAATTAATAATAATTCATCATCATCATCTTCTTCACAAAACTCACCTCTAAATATCTAATCTACAACGTTGTCCTTAAACCAGTTAGTTCCCTTCATCTTCATCATTTTCTGCAACCTTATTCATCACTATCAGTAACAGAGTTTTTTCCAGTTTAATGAAAATTTAGCTTCCATTTCATAAAGATACACAACAAAACAACGTGAAAGACTGAAGAATCTGTCAGTCAGTCACCTGAACAAACGGTCCAAAATACACTATTATTATACTACTAACAAACTCTTCCATTTCCAGATACTCACTCAAACTCTCCAACAAAGCCAAACCAAATCAGAAAGCTTCTCCAAAATCAGTGACATACATTCATACATATTGCTTCTGAACTTGAGCTTTTTCTGCAATCAGTAAACCCAAAATGCCGGGTCTAGTATCAGTCAAAACGCCACCAGACGCGCCGGCGCTGCAAATCACCGTCCCGACAACTCCGATCCGGCCCGATTCGACCAGATCCGCCTCCCGCCGCCCGCCGTCTCCTTCGCCGTCCTCCTCACGCGCCAAGCCCTCGCCCGATCGGAGTTCGGGTAAGAAGAAATCTCCTCCCGTTGACGAGTCGTCGCTTGACAATCCGGATCTCGGCCCGTTTCTGCTGAAGCTAGCTCGGGATACTATCGCGTCCGGTGAGGGGCCGAACAAGGCGTTGGATTATGCATTGAGGGCGGCGAAGAGCTTTGAGAAGTGTGCAGTTGATTCGGAGCCGAGTTTGGACCTGGCGATGAGCTTGCACGTGGTGGCGGCGATTTACTGTAGTTTGGGGAAGTTTGAGGAGGCGGTGCCGGTGCTGGAGCGGGCGATTGGGGTGCCGGAGGTGGCGAGAGGTGCGGATCACGCGCTTGCGGCATTTTCGGGGTATATGCAGCTGGGAGACACGCATTCGATGCTTGGGCAGCTGGATCGGTCGATTGAGTGTTATAAGCAAGGGTTGAAGATACAGATGGAGGCGTTGGGGGATAATGATCCTAGAGTTGCTGAGACTTGCAGGTACTTTCTTTGTCATGATATTCGTAATTGATTAGGATAAGATTGTGTTTGAACTTATGGTTAAGCTCCTTTGCTACTGAACTGGATTGTTGATCACAAACTTAGTAATACATGCAAGGAACTTAGGACTAATTGAGATGTTAGTTTTGCACTTGTGGTAAATAGTGAAAGTTGAAACTAATGACAGTTCTATGAGTTAAGCATAGTGTACTTGATCGATTACATGTTTTTGGTTTAAATCTTATAGAGTGATTAGTCTTACCATAGTTTTATTGTGATTAGTTGACTTACCATAAAAATTCAGGTTTAAATCCTATATAGTGATTAGTGGACTTACCATAGGTAGCAATTTAATGGATTAGCCTGTGTGTCCAAGAAAATATACCTGAATTTTGATGGTTTAGTGTGTGCATCAATTGCCATGAGGATCTTTACGCTTATGGATGTATGATTTGATGTTGCTGGTTGTCAGCTGTTATGTTTGGGTCATGACAGTTTTCATGTTAAGTGGGACTTATTTCGCTGGATGAATTTAACATGCGTTTAAGTAACAACACTCAGCCAACACTTCGATTGTTAGACATTCCGAGCTCATGGCATTAGTGCCATTGCTTTGAAAAATATCTGTTCAGCTGAACTATTTGGGTAGGTAAGGATGGCAGGACATAGGAGGAGCACGAAGCTGTTCTAGCTTTTTTGAAAACCTCTGAAGCATCAAATGATTTACCTTTGTTAATCAATATAGTGAGACTAAGTGTAAGAGATAGAACATGTGTAATACCGAATACATTTAAAATAGGCAGAAAATGCTTGTAACGTGCCCCCCTAGAGTTTGATATTTGGTGTGAATTATTCAAGTTAAGTTTTGCAACTTAAGAGCAAAATAAATGCTTGTAACTTGCCCCCTAAAGTGTGATATATGGTGTGTATTTTTCAAGTTAAGTTTTGAAACTTAAGAGCGAAATCACCCGAATTTCGAATCTTCAGGAAGCATATTGTACACACATGTAAACTATTTGGGGCACTTTGCACAAAGGCTAAACTTAAGGGAGCAAAATGTTCTTTGGTGGCCATAATATAAGCCAGAAGGCCCTGTACATATCTGCTTTCAACTTGATTATGGGATGCAGTACTGCTGATAGATCCCTGCAAATGATATAAACTTGTAGTTGTAGATTGATATTTTGACAAAAATGGCTTGATAAGTTTACTAGATTATGACGCATCACTATTTAGTATGTAAATTGCCTTACAAGACTATTGGAGAACATTTTCTTTTCAGTTTATTATTCAGATGTTTGTGTAATAATGCACTCATCTTCCTGTACTCAGTTTACTTGGATAAACCTGATACATTTAATTTGCTTGTAATTGATTTTGGAGAGCATTTTACCCCCCTAAACTTCAGTGGCAGATTAGATTTTAGGGGGCAAAAGAAGCCAAATTTAGGGAGCAAAATGTGCATGGTAAATGGTAATTTTAGCTGGGCTGTGGGTTTAATTTTAATTCCTGCGTTGTGTTTCTAGTTAGATTTGATGTATTATTGCTGTCCTTTTTCAATCCCAGAATTTTTGCTTTCACTTTGGAGTTGGACATCCACATAGTATTCAGATATAGCTTTTTATATGATTCAGTATCAGATAGATAACTTTCATGCTTGTACTGCGGAATTGTAACCATTTCAATTTTGAAAATTTTAGGTACTTGGCTGAAGCTTATGTACAGGCGATGCAATTTGACGAAGCTAAGAGTTTAAGCGAGAAGACCCTTGAAATCCATCGTGTGCATAGTCCTCCTGCTTCTCTCGAGGAAGCAGCTGACCGTCGATTGATGGCGTTGATATGTGAAGCTAAAGGAGATTATGAAGCAGCCTTGGAACACCTTGTACTTGCATCCATGGCAATGATTGCCAATGGACAAGAAAATGAGGTTGCTTCAATTGATGTTAGCATTGGGAACATCTACTCATCCCTTTCCCGCTTTGATGAAGCAGTATTCTCCTATCAGAAGGCACTCACAGTCTTCAAATCTTCAAAAGGTGATAACCACCCTTCTGTTGCCTCAGTTTTTGTACGTCTTGCTGATTTATATTATAAGACCGGGAAACTCAGAGAGTCACGGTCTTACTGTGAAAATGCATTGAGAATATATGCAAAGCCAGTACCTGGAACCTCTTCCGAAGACATTGCAAGTGGAATGGCTGAAATTTCTGCCATTTACGAATTATTCAATGAACCAGAGGAAGCTTTAAAGCTCCTGCAAAAGGCTATGAAACTTTTGGAGGATAAGCCAGGTCAGCAGAGTACAATTGCTGGAATTGAAGCGCGGATGGGTGTGATGTATTACATGGTTGGCAAGTATGAAGAATCAAGAAGCTCCTTCGAAAGTGCTATTGTAAAACTGAGAGCTGGTGGCGAGAGGAAATCCGCATTCTTCGGTGTGGTGTTGAACCAAATGGGGTTGGCTAGCGTGCAGTTGTTTAAGATAGATGAGGCTGCAGAGTTATTTGAAGAAGCTAGGGAAATACTAGAACAAGAGTGTGGACCGTGCCATCAGGATACTCTTGGTGTCTACAGCAATCTCGCAGCAACCTATGATGCATTGGGGAGGTAATATTATCTTACTACTGTACAATGTACATTACTTCTAGGTTTAGTCCTCAAGTCACTCGGTTTTTCAAGTAACTTTACTCACAATATCTTGGCCAAAGAAAATCTGGAGTGTCTGTCCGGTGAATATTGTCAACTAGAAGAAAATAGTCTGTTGAGATATTGATATGTACCAGTACTTGTATACTTGGTTGTTAGTGTCGGAAAATTCTAACCCTAATACTTTTCTGTCAATCTTCAAGCCCCGTGATCATTTACTTTTCAATCCTGATAACCAACTTGCATATCTCTACTCTCACATGATTATGTATCAAATCTCCCCTGACCTCCACTAAATGTTTACTTAGCCTCAGCATTTTGTCCAATGTTGAAAACAATGCTTTTCTATCTCCTTCATCCTCTACTAACTATGGTATTTTCCACTATGCGCTTTATTCGTGTTTTTGAATCAAATGCACTGGTTAGTGGTTTTATAGTGCTATTGTTAGAATTTCTTTGACAATCCCCTGAATTTTGCAGGATTGAAGACGCAATAGAGATTCTGGAGAATGTTCTCAAATTGCGAGAAGAGAAACTTGGAACAGCAAATCCTGATTTTGATGATGAGAAGAAAAGGCTGGCCGAGCTCCTGAAAGAAGCTGGACGGTCTAGAAACAAGAAGGCAAAATCACTCGAAAACCTTATCGACCCTAACTCAAAAAGGACAAAGAAAGAGCCCACGAGGAAGTGGTCTGCGTTTGGATTTAGAAGTTAATCTGGGACTGTTGTTGTATCAAGTCCTCGAAATTTCGACTACGTGGATGCTCTCTAGGATAGGGATTGTGTATAGTTATTAATTTGTGATTTGTTGAGGCTTCTTGTACCAAAAGCCTGAGTTGTGGCATTGTGTTGTTTTTATGTTATACCCCTTTTTTTAAATGTTCTGTCTTTGGATTTGTTAGTCCATTTGTGATGTTGAAGTTGTGGCAAAGAAATTCATGTTTATTGCTTCCACAGTTCTTTTAGTACAATTTTTCTTGAATTTCATTGAGATCCCAATGCCTGTGTTTTAAAAAATCCAGCACCTGAGGTTGTGTCATGCTGGCCACCCTTAAAAATAGGTTCGGTCGGAGATTTGTCGGGTTTGTGCCAGTTCAACTAGTCGAATGTCGATGTTGGGAACTGATGAGGATAGAGGGAATTGTAAGAACGAAACTCGGGCAAACCCGACCGTAGATTACTTGGATCATGTTGTTGCAGAATATCTTATTGACACTTCTCCTTCGTATCTGAGTATCTCAACATGTTTTTAAAACGAAAAATCTAACTATCTTACTCCTCTACTATCTTATAAGTTCACGTGTAGATGTTAATCATACTCGAATGTTGTGTGTAATATTGTGCCAGAGGTAGGATCAATTTATAATGTATAGACTCTAGAGACTATTTCCTGCTCATAAAAGGAAACCACAATGGTAAAAGTGGCGGACCAAAGTGATTGGTTATGTCAAAATCTACAACGCATTTAGGATGCAGAGAACAAATCCTCATGTTCAAACACTACTAGCTAGTGATGTTCCAAACTCATTTCTAATTTAGTGAAACTCAATAATCTCCTGTAAGAAAAGTGAATTTGGATTTTACCAAAAACAACAAAAAGTGAATTTGGATTAGATTACTTGCTGTTTAGTAATGAGGCAAGATAATATTCTTATGAACTACAAAAAGAATGAAATCATGACTTATTATTCAGTAGAGCAAGCAATCTAGGGTAGTTCTAATGTTCAATTGTCTTATTCAACGTTCATACATTACCATACTTGTTTTAAAATAACCTTTTAAAATTACACGCTTACGGTTCTTTTTAAAGTCAAGACTAGATCAGTATTAGACAAGACAACATATAGGTACGGAGTATGCTAACAATTCATGTCGATCGAGCGTGGCACATCGAACTTTTTAAGTGAGGACGTTCGGTAGACACAGACGTTAATCACAAGTGAATAATTCTGTCTAGAATTAGTATGACTAATGGTTGTCTATTTGAGTTGCGTAACATTTTCTGTAAATTGTGTGTCCCCAATTTTGGCAAATATACAAGTGTGTGATCCCTGTACAATTATTGTGATATTCATAGTTTGTGCAGAAATTACTCATCCCCATATCAGAGGTGGCATGAGGACCATCCTTGAAAAGACTAAGTCAGCCATAGTGGACTAGAAATACTATTGGACCACCATTTTCTTGGAATTACATATATTCTTTATCATCGCAAACTAATATTAAATTAATAAATTAAATTCAAATTCAATCCTGAACTCATGTAGTATATTCAATCGTATAGGGTCATAAATTTTAAATGATTAATAAATTAGGTCCAGTCCTAAACCTTTATGTGTAGTATATAGAGTCATAAATTTTAAATTAATAGATTAAATTTAGGTCCAGTCCTGAACTCAGGTAGTATATTCAATCGCAGGGTCATAAAATGGACTTAAAATTTTAAACCACAATCTAGGTAACCCTTAAACACGCAATAATTACTTTTGTAAATAAAAAAAGATAGAAATTTGGATGGTTAGTTTTTTTAACATGAAAATACCTTCATTTAAACCAAACCGTTCATGTTACATCCATGAGATCACGTCCATGTTCTTGAAAATTGTCAGCAGCAGCTGGGCTTACAACTACAAAGGCTATAGCAACAGCCTCCTGACTAACTGTTCTAGTAAAAACAGAAGATCTATCAATGATAATCTGGAGATGGATCCAAGTAGGACAGATATCCAAGACTTTAAGGTTGAAAATGTGATCCAACTGCATATTATCATGATTCACACTACGCATACTACTACTACTACTACTACCAGATCACCTTCTTAGCAAGAACATCAACAGTTCCATTGGCTTCCCTATACACAGCCACAAAACGGATCTTCTTGAACTTCTGCACCAGTTGTCTAATCTGTTGGGTTATCTGCAAATCCTGTCATGCCACCCTGTTGGTGCATAAACAAGAAAGAGCATATAATGAGTCAGTCTGCACTTCTACTGATTCATACTGCATTTGCACAGCCAAGGACAATCCTTATTTAATTGCATATAGCTCTGCCAGGTTATTAGAAGCAACTCCCAAAGAACCATAAGCAGCTCTAATGAACTCCCCCTCCCTGTCCCTGAAAATGCAACCAAAACCTGTCGGGCCTGGGTTACCTCTAGTGGAACCATCAGTGTTAGTAGTAATCTGACAATCCTTAGATGGTTCCCAGTTAAACTGAAGATGAACCATATGTCTAAATGGCTTAGCAAAGATGAAACTATGATTAGAGAGAGTGGACAGATACAGATGCAACATTTCATAATGGTGTAGAGGTTTTCATTGAAAAATAAAGGCATTCCTAGACCTCCAAATGATCCAAGTCAATATATACCACCTAACTTTGTAATCAGTTATCACATTACTGCTGAAGTGGGACTCTGTTAGGAACTTAGGATCATGTTACCATCAAGATAAGCAGTAGGAAAAACAGATGCCCTACGACTATCAAAAGCCTTACATTGGAACACCAGATGATTCACAGATTCAACATGTTGATGACACAAACAACAAGTTTTAGATTGAGCCATGCCAAACTTGTGCAATCTATCAAGTGTTGGTAATCTATTCAGCATAGCTAACCACAAAAACTGTTTAATCCTGGGGTAAATTTTGAGATCCCAAAGCCTATGCCAAGGCCAAGAAGGACCATTAATCTGAGCTCTCTTAATAGCCTGATAACAAGATTTAATAGTAAAAGACCCTTTGCTATTCAAGCACCATCTTAATTTATCCTCCTGATTGCTGATTTGAATATTGATAATGTAAAACACAATGTTGGCGGGTAAAATATTATTAAGAGCATGCAGGTTCCAATTACCACCAACAATAAAATCAGCCACCCTAAGATTAGCATGGTGATGATCAGGCAAAAGTGAAGCTAAAGTACCACACACTAACCACTTATCATGCCAGAAATCTATACTAAGACCATTTCCAACTTCCCAGATCAGAAAAGGTCTCAATTTATCTCTAACAAGCAACACATTTTTCCAAAACCAGCTATCAATAGGTTTAGGTGTAGCTTCCCAGAACACAGAGTTAGGAAACTAAAGATTTTTATAAAAAGAAGCCCACAAGGAGTTAGGTGTAGTTAATGGTTTGGGTTTTTAGTTCCATTAATTTATTGAAGAGCTCAAACTCTACTACCAAAACTTTAATTTTCTTTTTCTTTTTTACTTAATGTTAAGGCTTATTTTCAAAATTTCGCATGGTACCTCATAAATTTAGGACTTGACTTGTCTAATCTAAACCTGTGTTTAACATTACACGAACCTTAAACTTCTTACTTGTAAATTGCAATCTATTTTACCACCACTAAATTATCTTATAAATTCTTAGGTGTACGTATATTTGAAACACTATTATCCTACTTATACGATAATTTCAGCATATATCTTTTTCTCTTCTTTCTTTTCTGCTTTCCTTTTTCTTTCTTCTTCTTTGATTCTGTTAGGATTCAACCCGATTAACCAAGCAATCAATCACCAAATGCCTCCAATCAAACAGAAAAATAGAACAATAACAAATACGCAGCAACACACAAGATTACGTGGTTCGGCAAAGCCTACATCCACGGGAAAATCACCAGATACTTGTTATTGATCACCAGTT
>JAYMSL010000244.1:0-28945 GCA_036897195.1 Plantago coronopus
TTTTAAGTTATAATGTTAAGGTTCTTAATTAAATGTTTTTTCCCATTATGTTTGCAATTTTATAATTTTCGTAGAGTTTTTAGAATTATTTAGCATTTTTTACAATCTTTCATAAATCTTTGGACTTACTGAAATTAATTTTAATTTTTACCATTTTATATTGTATACTTTAAAAAAATTAATTAATGCACATCATAATTTATAAATTTTTATATTTTCATTTGGGGTTAAATTAAATTTTGTTAAACCCTTTAAGGATGTTTTTGTAAGAAAAATGTAAATATGGGATAAAGTGAATCTTTTAACAAGTGTAGGATAAATTTGTAATTTTTGAAATTGAAAATTCCGGCAAGATATGTATTTTCCGGTGAAAAATTTGACCGGAGTATGTTAATTGGCAATAGACGATGTTCATCAGTACCAAAATTGTAAAGCCAAAAACAATTAGTACCGAAATTGTACACCGTCACTTTAAAGTACCAAAAACGGAAATGTAGCCCTGTGGAGTACCAAAAATGGTTTTTACCCTCGCGCGGGTGGATTCCAGACCTTACACGGTTCAGGAGGCCCTGCATATCTCCTCAGGATTTTCCAGTGCGTCCCTCTCGTCCGAGCTTACAAACTATCAAGTAAATATCAACATCCACTTAAACCTGTGAATCTCAAGCCCGATCACTTTAAAACCCTTTAAACCTGTGAGTCGTGATCGGTTCTATCTAGTACGTACTCGTGTTCATTCATGTTACTTGATCGAGTTTATGGCCTTGTAATTGTAAATGTTTTTCTTTTATCTAGTGTACTAACACATCAGGGGTCCTGGGGCTGAGTCTATTAGTTGAACTAATCCCAGTTTGATTCGAGTTGGAATGATGATTATATATCTAATCTCAGTTCATGTGAGCTAAGCTGCATGTTAAACTCATGAATTTGCGACGTGTTTAAGAAAACTCATGAATTAGGTGATGCACGCTTTAGGACGACTTTGTCCGCATTGATTTTTAAGTTATTTTAATCTTTTTAGAGTCGTTAAGTACAATAACTGCAAAGTTATAATTGATATAATTATTATTCATCCTAGTTAGGAAAATGAATAATAATCACACTAGTTCGTGTTAGTTACGAAAATGAATAATAATCACACTTGTTCGTGTTAGTTACGAAAATGAATAAATAATCACACCTTGTTCGTTTTATATAGGAAAATGAATCATAATTACAACTTACAGTTTTGTTTAGGTATGTTACTTGTTTAGGTATGTTACGTGGTTTGCCTAGAGTTCGGTTAGCACACTAGTATTTTATACTTTATTCTTTTTTTTGGTGGCACCGGAAGAGTGCTTAGACTTTGTTCAATCTGTTTCAAAATCTATAAACTGAACTGACTAGAGCTGTTCAAAAGGGACAGACTTATTGAGCATATATACGCTTAGGCAGCGTGCATATATATATATATTTATATTGCTCTTTACTTTTAGTGTTTTTTTTAAAAAAAAAAAATTCTTGGATTTCTCTTCTGAATTGTGTTATTTATCTTTTAGACGAATTTGTAATGTGTTTAAGAAAACTCATGAAATAGATGATGCACGCTTTAAAACGACTTTGTCCACATTGATTTTTAAGTTATTTTACCTTCTTTTTTTTGGAGTCGTCATAATAACTGGTAAAGTTCTAATTGATTTAATTATTATTCATTCCTTAGGAAAATGAATAATAATAATAACACTTGTTCGTGTTAGTTAGGAAAATGAATAATAATCCCACCTTCTTCGTTATTTAGGAAAATGAATAATTATCACAACTTACCGTTTTATTTTAGGTATGTTACGTGGTTTGCCTAGTATTCGGTCAGAACACTAGTTGTTGATACTTTATTCCCTTTTGTTGGTTTGAATTTTCGTTATGGCACCATAAGAGTGTTTATGCTCAGTACAAGTCGTATGTAATATATAAACTGAACTGAATGGATTTGAACTGAAATTGATAGAACTAAACTAAGTTGACCTGAATTAAACTGATTTTATGTATAGTTTCAACCACCCAAAGATAAACTTATCTGATTAAAATGAACTGAATTTAAACTAAAGTGAACAAAATTGATATAAAGCGAACTACTCAGAGTCTTATTCACGTTATAAATTGATTTTTTTTTAACTTATCAGTAGAGGTTTATGTACATGTACATTACATAATTTCCACTTGCGAACCACTTGCTACCTAAAACAAAAGATGACGAGGCGACAAGCATTGACAATTTTGTGGGCCCATAGCCATTTGCTATGTAACCTTAATTAATTACAGTTTAAATCGAAAAGTCAAATTCTGTTAATAATTTGGCATGCTTATAAAAATAGATGATGTTTTCAATGTCTTCTACATCCAAAACCTATATCCACATATCTAAAGTGTTGAAGCCATGGACACCCGTGCAACGCTTATTTTCATCTCCTTGGCTTTGGTTTCTCTAATTTTACACAAACTTTGTCGAGCAATGTTACTCAAAAGAAGCCCAAAACAACTAGTTCCTCTCCCACCGGGACCAACTCCGATCCCGATTTTCGGGTGCCTGTTTCAAATGTTGAAGCACAAGTCTAGGTCTAAGTGGATACACCAAGTCCTGGATGAATACAACACAGAAATTGCATGTATACGCTTAGGCAGCGTGCATGTCATTCCTGTCAAGTCACCTGAACTTGCGTGCGAGTTCTTGAAGCGACATGACGCGACGTTCTGTTCTAGACCGCAGTGCATGTCCGCTGGATTGGCAAGTGATGGGTATCTCCACACGACGTTGACGCCTGTAGGAGATCAGTGGAATAAAATGAGGAGGATTATTATTGGTGATGTGTTGTCATTGGCGAAGCACCGGTGGTTACATGATAAAAGGGCCGAAGAAGCAGACCACCTTGTGCGTTATGTTCTTCGCCAGATGAGTGGGAACAATGGCGCGGTGAACTTGAGAATGACGATACAACATTGTTGTGGGAATACGATGAGGAAGATGGTGTTTAGTAAGAGATTCTTTGGGAATGGAGCGGAAGATGGAGGGCCAGGCATGGAAGAAGAAGAACATGTGGATGGATTGTTTGGCATCCCTTCGAATGTGCATGGATTCGGCATTTCAGATTATTTTCCTTGGTTGGAAGTGTTTGATTTCGGTAGTCGGAAAAAGAAATTGGAAAAAGCTATTAAGGATGTGAGCAAGCATCATGATCCAGAAGTTGACGAGAGGATTGACATGTGGATAAATGGAATGAAAGAAAAAGAAGATGATATTCTTGATGTTCTCATTAATCTTAAAGACTCCAATGGCGTTCCAATGTTAACATCTAAAGAGATCAAGGCGCAGATTACCGTAAGTTCAAGCTTTCAGTTGAAATGAGCCTTATACATTGGCAGTTGACAATCTATTTTCATAATATTAATATATGTCTAAATTTCATTTCACTTTCATGTGTTCAGGACCTCTCGATAGGCTCAGTCGACAATCCATCAAATACAGTTGAATGGACAATGGCAGAGATGATTAATCAACCAAACATTTTAAAACGAGCGCAAGATGAATTAGACAATGTAGTCGGAAAACACCGGTTGGTACAAGAATCCGACTTGCCAAAACTGAATTTCATAAAAGCCTGTGCAAAAGAATCTCTAAGGTTGCACCCTGTAGCACTATTCAACCTATCACATGTATCCACAAAAGATGCAATCGTGTCAGGGTACTTCATACCAAAAGGTAGCCATGTGGTGCTTAGCCGCCCGGGACTAGGCAGGAACCCTAGGATTTGGGACCACCCGCTTAGGTACATACCTGAGCGTCACCTCCATCCAGACGGCTCAGAAGTTTCACTCGTGGATCCCGAGCTCCACGTGTTCAGTTTTAGCACAGGTAGGCGGAGCTGCCCTGCGGTGTTACTTGGTTCCATCATGACTATCATGCCCTTGGCTAGGCTTGTCCAAGGGTTCACTTGGGAGGCACCAAACGGTGATACAACTGTGGATTTGGCTGAAGAGGAAGAAGGCATGTTCCTATGCAAGCCATTACATGCAATCGCCAAAGCTAGGTTGAGTGCAAGCGTGTATGATCAGCTAGCTCAATTTTATTAATAGCTTTCTCAAATTATTAAAAGTTGTATTTAATCTTTTGTATTGATTTTGTTGTGATGTGAAACTGTTTGCCTATCATTGTGAGTCAATGACATGTATTGAATGTATACTGAGTACAAGAAGATTAATTAGTTGTTTATGATCATACAAAAATCCACGGTTTTCAATTTTCGAGTACCTTATGTCTGTTACGGTTATGAATAAGTCCTAACTTTATTATTTATTACAAATTGAACATTTCGGAGTTGCAATTTGCCAAGGTTTCTTAAGTTTGTGTTTTTATTATGTATATCTTTTATATACTTATTACATGTACTTACTTTCGAATCTAATGTATGAAGAGTAAAGTGTGTTTTTAAAAGCTCTGTAAGAAAATACTTATTGGATTATTGGGCAAAGTCGATTATCAAGTCATGATAGTTAGGAAAATGAATACTATTGCACTTTTAGTTACTATCACATGCATGAAGAATTTTAATCTTAATTGATTATTCGTGATTAGTTAGGAAAATGAATATATATTCATCACCCCTTACACTTTTAGGTGCTAATACAATAACTGGAAAAAAGTTTTAATTAATTACGACCTTACTTGAACCGGATCTGTTCTATAGTATCGTACCTCTGTATCCTTTGATTTCGAAAAAGTTCTAATTAACTTAATTCTATATTGTATAATTATTCGTTCTAGTTAGGGAAATGAATAACAATCGCGTCTTGCAGTTTTAGGTATGTTACGCGGTTCCTCCCGCACTCAGCATTCCCTTTTGGTTGTCTAATATTTCATTAAGGCACTCAAAAGAGTCCTTAATCACGTTATGAGTATAATTTTAATCATTTTAATAGAAGTTTAGTTTGCTACTAATTACAATTATGCAAATACATAATTTCCACTTTGTGTATAAAAACCATTTCTCATAAGATGGCGAGGCGACCAATTTTGACAATTTCGTTGATATTTGCTGCCTAACCCTAACTAATTAAAGTTTTAATTTCTCGGAAAGTAACTTCGGATTTCGTTAACAATTTGGCATACTTATAAATAGATGAAGTTTTCAATATCTTCTACATCCAAACCTACATCCAAACATATATCCAAAAAACATGGACAACAGTGCAACATTTATGTTCATCGCCTTTGCTATGGTTTCTCTACTTTTACACAAACTATGTCGAGCAATGTTACTCAATAGAAGGCCAAAACAACTCGTTCCTCTCCCACCAGGACCAACTCCAGTCCCGGTTTTTGGGTGCCTGTTTCAGATGTTGAAACACAAGTCTAGATCCAAGTGGATACACCAGATCCTGGATGAATCTGACAAAGAAATTGCATGTGTACGCCTGGGCA
Source organism: Plantago coronopus (assembly GCA_036897195.1). NCBI lineage: Eukaryota > Viridiplantae > Streptophyta > Magnoliopsida > Lamiales > Plantaginaceae > Plantago > Plantago coronopus. Next base: position 5,453 of record JAYMSL010000244.1, read on the forward strand.
GTGTGCATATCATTCCCGTCAGGTCGCCTGAACTTGCGCGCGAGTTCTTGAAGCGACAGGACGCGACGTTCAGTTCTAGGCCGCAGTGCATGTCCGCTGGATTGGCTAGTGATGGGTATCTTAACACGACGTTGACGCCTTTAGGAGATCAGTGGAGGAAAATGAGGAGGATTGTTGCTGGTGATGTGGTGTCATTGGCGAAGTACCGTTGGTTACATGATAAGAGGGCCGAAGAAGCAGACCACCTTGTGCGTTATGTTTTACGTCAAATGAGTTGGAACAATGGCGTGGTGAACTTGAGAATGACGATACAACATTATTGTGGGAATACGATCAGGAAGATGGTGTTCGGTAAGAGGTTCTTTGGGAATGGGGCGAAAGATGGAGGGCCAGGCGTGGAAGAGGAAGAACATGTGGATGGATTGTCTGGCATTCCTTCGTATGTGCATGGATTCGGCATTTCAGATTATTTTCCTTGGTTGGAAGTGTTTGATTTCGGTGGCCGTAAGAGAAAATTGGAAAAGGCTATTAAGGATGTGAGCAAGTATCATGATCCAGAAGTGGATACGAGGATTGACATGTGGAGAAATGGAATGAAAGATAAAGAAGATGATATTCTTGATGTTCTCATTAATCTTAAGGACTCCAATGGCAATCCCGTGTTAACGTCTAGAGAGATCAAGTCGCAAATTACCGTAAGTTCAAGCTTTCAGTTAAAAGTAGCCTTACATTGGTCAACTGACAATCTGTTTCCGTAAAGTATATGTCTAAATTTTATTTCACTTTCATGTTCCAGGACATCTTGGTAGGCTCAATCGACAATCCATCAAATGCAATCGAATGGGCAATGGCAGAGATGATTAATCAACCAGACATCTTCGAACGAGCACAAGATGAACTAGATAATGTCGTGGGGAAAGACCGGTTGGTACAAGAATCCGACTTGCCAAAACTAAATTTCATAAAAGCTTGCGCAAAAGAATCCTTAAGGTTGCACCCTGTAGCACCTTTCAACATGCCACATGTATCCACAGAAGACGTGATCGTGTCAGATTACTTCATACCAAAAGGCAGCCATGTGGTGCTTAGCCGCCCGGGACTAGGCAGGAACCCTAGGATTTGGGACCACCCGCTTCAATACATACCTGAGCGTCACCTCCATTCAGACGGCTTAGAAGTTTCACTTGCGGATCCCGAGCTCCACGTGTTTAGTTTTAGCACAGGTAGGCGGGGCTGTCCTGCGGTCTTACTTGGTTCGACTATGACTACCATGCTCTTGGCTAGACTTGTCCAAGGGTTCACTTGGGAGGCACCAAATGGTGAACCAACAATGGATTTGGTTGAAGAGGACGAGGGCATGTTCCTTTGCAAACCATTACATGCAATTGCTAAAGCTAGGTTGAGTGCAGGTGTATATTACCAACTAGCTCAAATCTAATTAATTAGTTGCATGTGTGCAATTAAGGCTTGTTTATGTACCTTGATGTATTATGGAATTTCTTTTGTAAGAGTAAAACTTATGTCATTTTGACTTCAGTACCTTTAAAATTTAGACGATTAGCCTTCTCAATTTCGAAAGTCGTACTTTGATCTTTTGTACTTAATTTTGTTTGGTGTGAAACTGTCTGTGTATCATTGTGAGTTCGTGACATAGACCTGAATATATATGGAGGACAAGAAGATTAATTAGATGTTTATGATTATCAATTTATCATACAAAAAAAAAAAATCCATGTCAAACTATGTTTAGTATAAATGAAAGTCGAAATAAATAAACATTCCGTATTACACTTAGACATATAAACTGGAAAATAGCATAAAGTGCAATTGCTAAGTTGGAGTTAAGAGTATCCCGTCAACCTTATTCTTGTTGCATCGCTTACGAGATTTTCCAATGGTAATGTGAATATGATTTTATTTTTATAAGTGAAGTACTCCTTAAAAGTTTGTTTTCGTTATGTCCATGCATCACATGGTCAACACCCAAAGACGAGGATAAGTTTGGGATATGTTCCTTATTTGAAAATGGATAATTTTTTGTCAGATGTCAACAAATGGAAAATGAGTAAAGTTCTGTAGATATCATATCACATCGTAAAGGTTTTGACTTGAAATAATTTATTTACGCAAGGAAAAGAATGAGAATATCGAAACAAGGTGGGAGGATAATGGAAAAATGGGAACCCAAAGGACGTAAATGATATTTACATTCAGTTTGGGTATAAAACTCAGTACCTGGCCATGGCAATAGTATCACAGTAAACAGTAGGCCTCCATGAGCGGGGAAGCTAACCGGACGGAGCTTTCCTCTTTCCCCCATTTATCTGCAAACTGAAACTCCGATTGGTTGATTACTGAATTCCGCCTCTTTCAATTTTCATCCAGAAACCCTAATTTCATTTGTGCAGAATCTCTTCATCTAATTCTCCACCTAGCTGTTTACTTAAACCTCTGTTAAGTCGGGAAAAAAAACCCTAGTTCTCTGGCTTTTTTGCTGAATTTGTACGGCTAATTCAGTAATCATGAGTCCCGTTCAGAATTTCGAGCAGCACTCTCGCCACCTGATCGAGCCGGACCTCCGTAAGCAATTCTGTTTGATTTTAATTCAGTGTTTTTTTGTTTTTTGGTTGTTTGATGGTCTGATCGTTGTTTTTATGCGTTTGTGTTTCAGCTATCCAGACGAGGCTGCAAATGGCCATGGAGGTTCGGGACAGTATTGAGATATGTCATACAGGGGAGTACTTGAACTTTCTGAAGTGTTATTTCCGTTCGTTTTCTGCGATTTTATATCACATTACTAAGCCTCAATTTGCTGATAATCCTGAACATAAGCTGCGCAATATTATTGTCGAAATTCTTAACCGGTTACCGCATAGTGAGGTTCTGAGGCCCTTTGTTCAGGAGCTGTTGAAGGTGTCGATGCATGTGCTTACAGCAGATAACGAAGAGAACGGACTGATTTGCATCAGGATAATTTTTGATTTGCTTAGGAACTTTAGGCCTAGTTTAGAAGCTGAAGTGCAGCCATTTCTGGATTTTGTCTGCAAGATTTACCAGAATTTTAGGGCTACTGTTACTTACTTTTTCGAGAGTGGGGCCATGATTGCTCCACCACCACCAACACCACCCCCTTCCACCTCTGGGTCCATTGGTTCGATGAGTGGGGATGATGGGAAGCCAATGGAAATTTCTGACCAGGTGGGTCCTTCAAGTGGTTATGTTGGGGCATCTGGGCAGCTTAATCCAAGTACGAGGTCGTTTAAGGTTGTTACAGAGAGTCCACTGGTCGTGATGTTTCTGTTTCAATTGTACGGTCGACTTGTTCAGACAAACATTCCTCATCTATTACCCTTGATGGTCGCGGCAATCTCAGTTCCGGGTCCAGAGAAAGTCCCACCCCATTTGAAACCACATTTCATTGAATTGAAAGGCGCACAAGTTAAGGTAAATGGGGGTCATCTTGGCCAAAATTCTGAGTACTTGCTTGTAGAGTTACATACATACATTCTCCACTTTATATATTACTGACATTGGGCACCTACTTTAATTGTCATGATTAGACTGCAATTTCTATCCAGTGAGTCAATTCCTGCAAAACATTCATTGACTGGTTATCAATACAGGCAGTCCCTACTCCTTTAGATTGTTGCTAGTGACTTCTTTTAATAGGCTATATTTGATTCACTCGCAAATGGAGGTTTATTTTTGCTCATAGGTCAAAGCTGTAATCTCTTGAGGTTTATCAGATTAATATTAAACAACAACGCTCTGTCTGTTTGGCATTTGTTTCCTGTTCATTGCTCCTATTTTAAAAAAGAGTTAAGATACACTATACACTCCTCACCTAATTGTTTTTGTGCAGACTGTTTCTTTCTTAACTTACCTGTTGAAAAGTTTCGCTGATTATATCAAGCAACATGAAGAAAGCATATGCAAGAGCATTGTAAATCTTCTCGTCACATGTTCAGACTCAGTTTCAATTCGTAAGGTTGGTTTTGCTTGTAAATCCTGCTCTGTTAACTTATATGGATCCTGTAAGGTAATGTATCAGTTGTTGTAAATGTAGGAACTATTGGTAGCTTTAAAGCATGTTCTATCGACAGAGTTCAAACGTGGTTTATTCCCTCTGATTGACACACTTCTGGACGAGAGGTACGTTCCTAGTAATCAGTTTATTGTCACATCGTAGTGGGTTAGACTCAACTATGCATCCGCCAAAGCTAGATACATGCTAGATTTTTGCACCAGAGAAAAAGAAACTAAGAAACTAAAATGAAGTAGTATCCTTCTAATAATCATTTAGGAAATGAAATCTCTCCATTACCGGACTTCCTTGAGAAAATGGAGCAATCACTTCTGTACTACCATTTTGATCAGTTAATTTTGTTGTGTTTGATCGAAGTTTTAGATATGATTTGGTTTGGGTTTGTATTAGAGCTTGATTGATTATAATCACCCGATCACAATTTGAGATGAAATTTTGTTGAGCGGAACATCACATATTTGGTTAGCAAGAAATGAAATTTGGTAGTTCCATTGTATTGGTTCAACATTAATGTAACTTGTTTAATCCAATGTTGACTGAAAGATGGGTGAATGATTTGAGGAACATTTTACTTGGGCGACCTGATTGTTTCAGAGTCTACTCTTCAATATGTGATTCTTCCTGATTATGATTTGAACTCGAATGGGTTTTCTTACTCCAAAATCTCGCTCAAAAATACAACTAATTTAATGGCATAGATAGGTGTTCACTTACAAGCTTGAAGAGCCTCTGGTCAATAAGTTAAGCTCATGTTTCATGTCATGTGCTGTTTCATTAGACAGGCTTCTATTGGTGGTGATGGCGTTGTGTCTAGTTGGTGTTTGACTCATGCCATTCATCACTGTGATAACCAAGTTTTCCTTCTTAAATCTATCATATATTTAGATTATGCTTGAATCTTATTATTGGCGCCCATCAGGGTTCTCGTCGGTACTGGGCGGGCATGCTTCGAGACGTTGCGTCCTTTGGCCTACAGTCTGTTGGCAGAGATTGTTCATCACGTCCGAGGAGAGTTGTCTTTGTCTCAGGTAAGACAAACTACACTGTGCTGTCTGTTGAAAAATTGAAATACTCCTGGAACGTACATGCCTTATAGTAAATATGTACTATTGAGTATTTAATTCTTGTTTTTTCTTAATGACTTCACTTAAGAGATTTTGATTCCATAAGCACTTTACTTTTGTGTATCATTTGCATAACTTGTGGTTGACCTGAAATCCAGCTTTCACGGATAATTTACCTGTTCTCGAGCAACATGCACGATGCTTCATTGTCCCTGAGCATTCATACTACCTGTGCGCGATTAATGCTAAACCTGGTAATTGTCATAATTAGTTTCTTTCTAGCACCTGTTGCACTATGTGCACTTGTTAATTTGTCCAACATAAAGATTCTCTCCTGTGTTTTGAGTTAGTATTTTTCTAAATCTAGGTCGAGCCAATCTTTGAGAAAGGTGTTGATCAGGGAACAATGGATGAAGCACGAATTTTATTGGTAAAGATCTTGTATTATTGTTTGAATATTATTATTATTATTATTATTATTATTATTATTATTATTATTATTATTATTATTATTATTATTATTATTATTATTGTTGTTGTTGTTGTTGTTGCTGTTGTTGTTTCATAGATCAATTTATGCAAAAGCACCCGATGCTCTATGGACTGATGAATGTTTGTCTTGTCACAGGGTCGGATATTGGATGCTTTTGTTGGTAAATTCAACACTTTTAAGCGCACCATTCCTCAGGTTCTTCCTCTTCACAGAAAACACTTTTACCAAGCTGATGATTAGGTTCTTTTGCATCAGTCAAGTTGCATTAAAATTTAAAATTTTACATTTTGGGTTTATTTCGTCAAAATCAACTTCTTTATACACCTGTTATAATGCTTTGATGAAAGAGATTGTATGCATTTAGTCTTTTGTCAAACTTAGCGAAATATTGCTGAATGATATACAGTAACATTGTACTTCTTCTAGAATAGGATTATTCCCATTATACACCTTTGGGACATGTTACTTTTTCAGTTGAACTATCTCGAACTTGAATTTGGGTTCAGAAATCATGAAAAGTGCCACAAGCAATGAAAAACCTATATGGTGGTAGGAAAAATGCCAATCTGCCATATTTGATATTGCAATCTGGATTGTTGTGTATATAAGTGTCAAACTCCTCTCCAATTTCCTTTTTATGTGTTGGATTTATCATTAATGTCTTGTGAGCCAGCCAATTTTTAAGTAAAATGTTTTTTGTTCTTGCCAATCAATTTGATTTTATTTTCATTATTATACTGACCAATGATCTGTGGATTTTGTTTGGGGCATTCTGTTTTGTGCAATAGCTATTGGAAGAGGGAGAGGAGGGCAAAAATCGGTCTGTACTGAGGTCAAAACTTGAGGTGCCAGCGCAGGTATTAGTCAGTTAGAAATAATGCATAGTATTTGTGCAGCTTGCAGTTTTCCTAGGCTGAGACCAAGTTGGATTCCGAGTTTTTCAACTGTATTCATGTCCTTAAAGTAGCAATTCAGTTTATTCATTAATTGCAATTTTTGGTTTAATACTGTGCCAGTGAATAATACTGACTTTAGTGTAGAAGTTAAGTGGGCTGAAATGGATTAATGGCTTGTTAGGTGTTCTTACAGTTATGATCTTCATCTGGGTACTGCCAGAATTCAACATCCCTGTTTTCGTGCTCCGTTCTTTTTCTTTTTAGTTTTTTTTTTCAATGGAATTGCTTTTGTTCTGTTTGCAATTGATTGTCAATTTTTTGATTATTGTAGTATATGAATTCATTTCTGTTGAAGTATCCCACTTCTCTGACCACTGGTTTCATTGAGCAGGCGGTCCTCAATGTGCCGGTGACTGTCGAGCATTCTAAAGAAGTCAATGATTATAAGCATCTGATAAAGACCTTGGTGATGGGTAAAGTCCATTTCCTAATAATAATGTGATAGTACATTTATTGTGAGAATTTTCTTACCATTCCTTAATGGTCTAAATCTTTTTTGGCTTTCTTCAGCCAATTAATGCCCTTCAAATTCAAGTTTCATTTATTATTTGATGCTCTTGGCAGGAATGAAGACAATTATCTGGAGCATCACTCATGCACATATACCACGTTCTCAGGTTTGCGTGGTCTCTTAGAGCTACTATTTTTTTTTTTCTGGAAGTGTATCCTTAAGCTGTGCTGATATTTCAAGGATGTTTAGGTCTCACCTTCCACTCATGGAACCCCTCAGCAGGTGGTTGCATCAGCACCTTCAGGTTCTTCGATAGCTCAACCATTTAAGGGGATGAGAGAAGAGGAGGTATATTTTTAAACAAAACTATATACCTTGATTTATGTACTGGTCATTGTCTTACCTTGAGTTTTGATAGGTCTGCAAAGCCTCTGGCGTTTTGAAGAGTGGTGTGCATTGCTTAGCACTCTTCAAGGAGAAGGAGGAAGAGCGAGAAATGGTCCATCTCTTCTCCAATATTTTGGCCATCATGGAAGCGCGGGATCTAATGGACATGTTCTCCTTGTGTATGTCAGAGCTTTTTGAGAGCATGATTTCTAACAGTCAGCTACTCAGCATATTCTCCACTCTACTCCAAAGCCAAAAAGTTTTTCGTCCCTTTGCCGATGTCTTAGTTAATTTTCTTGTTAGCAGCAAGCTTGATGTTCTAAAGCATCCTGATTCGCCTGCTGCAGTCCTTGTTTTACATCTCTTCCGCCTGTTATTTAATGCTGTTGCAAAGGCTCCTGCTGAATGTGAACGGATTCTTCAGCCTCATGTTCTTGTTATTATGGAAACTTGCATGAAAAATTCCTCTGAAGTTGAGAGACCAGTTGGTTATTTGCAACTTCTCCGTACAATGTTTCGTGCGCTTGCTGGTGGCAAATTTGAACTTTTGCTTCGGGACTTGATTCCAGCTCTGCTTCCTTGCCTAAATATGCTGCTGGCTATGCTTGATGGACCTATTGGTGAAGATATGGGGGAACTTCTTTTAGAGCTTTGTTTAACACTGCCTGCCAGATTAAGCTCACTTCTACCTCACCTCCCTCGTCTAATGAGACCTCTGGTTATGTGTCTCAAGGGAACTGAGGATCTCACCAGTCTTGGTTTGAGAACACTTGAATTTTGGATTGATAGCTTAAACCCTGATTTTCTTGAACCAAGTATGGCAAATGTCATGTCTGAGGTTATTTTGGCATTATGGTCTCATTTAAGACCTGCTCCATATCCTTGGGGCGGAAAGTCTTTGCAACTTCTCGGGAAGCTAGGCGGACGCAACAGACGTTTTCTTAAAGAACCCCTTTCACTTGAATGCAAGGAAAACCCAGAGCATGGACTTCGGTTAATTCTAACTTTTGAGCCTTCTACCCCGTTTCTGGTACCACTGGATCGATGCATTAATCTTGCTGTGGCTGCTATCATGCAGAAGAATATCCGTGTGGATGACTTCTATCGAAAGCAAGCACTTAAATTTCTTCGTGTGTGCTTGTCATCTCAGCTAAATCTACCCGGTCTTGTCAATGATGATGGATCAACATCTGGGCAACTTTTAGCTTCTCTTGGTTCTTCAGCTGATCCCAACTGGAGAAGGTCTGATGCATCTGATATGAAGGTAAGATGATCTTATTGTATCTTTGGACTTGGTTTCTGTTTAGGCTGTTCTCATGGTATGTGAAGGGGCCATTCCTCGCACACCTTTTCAATTCCTTGATTGTGCTGCAAGTTGTTTTATGTGAAGCTTCAGTTTTACTGTATAAAATTGGCAATTGGTGCATAATTGAGTTATCTTGTTTCTAGGGAATAATTCAAACTCTCTTGGTGCAGGGTGACCTAGGTGTGAAGACAAAGACTCAACTTATGGCAGAAAAGTCTGTTTTCAAGACTCTATTGATGACAATAATTGCTGCAAGTGCAGAGCCCGAATTGCACGAACCAAATGATGAATATATTGGCCATATTTGTCGCCATTTTGCTATAATCTTTCACATAGACAGTCCATCTGCACAATCTTCAGTTGCAACCTCATCACATGGTGGACAAATGCTTGCATTCAATTCTACTACAGCTTCCAAGTTGAGGCATAACACGTCGCTGAAAGAGTTGGATCCTTTGATCTTTCTGGACGCTCTTGTAGAAGTATTGGCAGATGAAAATAGAGCACATGCTAAAGCTGCATTGAATGCGCTTAGTGTGTTCGCAGAGACGCTTCTTTTCCTTACTAAAACCAAACATTCTGACCACACGATGCCCAGAGGTGGACCTAGCACTCCTATGATGGTCTCGAGTCCATCAATGAGCCCTGTTTATTCACCTCCTCCCAGTGTGCGGGTTGCAGTTTTTGAGCAACTCTTACCAAGGCTTTTGCATTGTTGCTACGGAAGCTCATGGCAAGCACAGATGGGGGGAGTTATGGGGCTCGGCGCTTTAATTGGGAAGGTCATTGTTGAAGTTCTGTGTGTTTTTCAAGTGCGTATTGTTAGGGGTCTAGTCTTTGTTCTTAAGAGGCTTCCTACATACGCTACCAAAGAACAGGAAGAGACTAGTCAGGTGCTTACACAAGTTCTGCGTGTAGTGAATAATGTTGATGAAGCAAATAGTGACGCGCGTAGACAGAGCTTTCATGGTGTTGTGGAGTACTTGGCATCTGAACTATTTAATGCCAGTTCATCTGTCAATGTAAGAAGGATTGTGCAATCTTCTTTGGCTCTTTTAGCAAGTAGGACTGGGAGTGAAGTCTCTGAGTTACTTGAATCTTTGCATCAGCCTTTGCTACAGCCTCTGATTACTCGTCCATTGCGTTCTAAGACTGTTGATCAACAGGTAAGATTTATTTTCCTTCTCTTTTCTCCCTTATTATGTGTATTATATGTACTCCCTCTGCCCATCTGAAACTGCCAATTGTGTCATGTGAACAGAGATCAAGAAAACCAGGTTTTAATATGGAGTAATTGCATTTGTTAAAAATGAATAGTTTACCGGAAAGGGATCCCCTAATTGGTTAAGATAGAGGAAAGACATCCTCCTTGTCATGGGTTCTCAATTTCCAAGGGGGCGAATTTCTGATCTATTTATGAATTTGATGACAGTAACGTGACATGGATTCTTGATCATAGTATTTCTGCTCATATGGTTGCTAAATTGATTTATTTGATTTTGTAGGTTGGCACAGTAACTGCTCTGAATTTTTGCCTTGCATTGAGGCCTCCACTTCTTAAGTTAACATCAGAGCTCATCAATTTTTTGCAAGAAGCTTTACAAATTGCTGAGACTGATGAAGCTGGGTGGAATGTGAAATTTATTAATCCAAAAGTAGCCACGTCTTTGCATAAACTCCGAACTGCTTGCATTGAACTACTGTGCACTGCCATGGCGTGGGCAGATTTTAGAACTCAGAACCACACAGACTTGCGAGCAAAAATAATATCAATGTTCTTCAAGTCGTTGACAAGCAGGAATCCTGAAATTGTTGTTGTTGCTAAGGAAGGACTGCGTCAGGTTGTCTAAGTTGATTTTTTATGCTTTATGCCAAATTACCAGCTTAATTATTAGGCAATATTACTTTTTGTACTTGCTTGCCATTAAGGGAATATAAAATCTATTCAAATAAATGTAAGTGGATAACTCCATTGGGACGCCCAAAATGGCGAAAGTGGAATACATACACACGCACCCTTATTTTTATACATATTCTTTTCTTTTAACTAATCTGTCTCTTTTTTTGCTGTCCTACCTTTTAGGTAATATTACAACAGAGGATGCCTAAGGAACTTCTGCAAAGCAGCTTGAGGCCGATTTTAGTTAATTTAGCTCATACCAAAAATCTCAGCATGCCTCTGTTGCAAGGCCTTGCACGGTTGCTTGAACTTCTAGCGAGTTGGTTCAATGTTACCTTAGGTGGCAAGTTGCTGGAGCATCTCAAAAAATGGCTGGAACCTGAGAAACTTGCATTATGTCAGAAATCGTGGAAAGCTGGCGAGGAACCTAAAATAGCTGCTGGTTAGTGGCAATTACTTGTCAATATTCACTTTGGTACTTCTGTCATGTACATAGTCCGAACATATTGCTAGCTCCTATTCACTGCACTTGCATTTTTTTGCAGCTATTATCGAGCTTTTTCACTTGCTTCCATCTGCCGCTGGAAAGTTCCTTGATGATCTTGTAACTCTGACTATTGACTTGGAAGCTGCCCTACCACCTGGACAATTTTATAGTGAGATCAACAGTCCATATAGGCTACCACTTACGAAGTTTCTTAATCGTTACCCCACAGCTGCCGTTGATTATTTTCTTGCACGATTGTGTCAACCCAAGTACTTCAGGAGGTAATGGCAGCTACGATCAATCTTAGGTCAAAGTTTATGGGAATTTTGTTGTACCCTTAATAGTATTCTATGTCAACTATCCAGGTTCATGTATATAATACGATCTGATGCTGGCCAACCCTTAAGGGAGGAACTAGCGAAGTCACCTGAAAAGATAATTGCTAGTGCATTTCCTGAATTTTCTCAAAAACGTGAGGCAGCTCAAGGATCTACCAATCCTAATAGCTCAGTAATGGTTGAGGAAGGCCTCGTCACTCCTAAATCAGAGGATCCTCTTCAACTAGTTACCACATCTAGTGCAACATCAGATGCTTATTTTCAGGGTCTTGCTCTTGTAAAAACTCTTGTTAAGCTGATGCCAACATGGTTACAGAGCAATCGCCCTGTCTTTGATACGCTGGTTCTCTTATGGAAGTCTCCATCTAGATTTTCCCGTTTACAAAATGAGCAGGAACTGAACTTAATGCAAGTAAGTAAATATGGATTCATCTTACTTGTACTTCGTTGCTGAGAAGCATATCTTCATTATTTGTATACAAACGTATCTATGTTGTTTGTTGGAGTCTGGTTCTGCTTTGCTAATATTCTGGCTTGCCTTGAATGATGCTTATATTGCTTGAGTAAAACCCGTAATTACCCAAACCAAAAATGTTCTAGGATGTAACATTATGTTTTGAACCTTGCCATTTGACTATGTCAGCTGCTATACACAATCTGCTCTCTAGTACACAATAACTTATGAGGGTAAGAGCCGTTCAATCCATCGTTCTATTCTAAAGCATAAGTAGTCGCGGGATAACATTGGAATATCTCTTACCAAAAAATATGGAGTACTTCTCTTAATGTGTTTCTATGTTTCTTAGTGGTTAGCATGCAGAGTGATGACTAGAAAAGAACGCCACTTTGCCAATATGAAGACCACCTGTTTTAGCCTACGCACCCAGTATTTAAAAAGGCTAGTTTACTTTATACCACCAGTTTAGAAATGCCGGATGTTTTAATTTGTAACCTAATTGGTCAGGAAGAACAAGTCTCTTAAGAGGCATACTCGAGCATATTTCATTTAGAATTTTTTTTTATCATAAAAATTCTACTGTTCTATTTATTCTCGAATCAGGAGCTACAACGGTCATTGGTTTAGCCCTTCTCTTCTGCATTTTATTCTATCTTGGTGCTCTTTGAGATCTGATTGTTGAACGAGGAAAACCAGATATCATAATTTTCTCATGCTGAAGTATTAGAATTACACAAGTAATCTGATCTTTTATCTCTTTGTTATAGCTAACCATTCGAATGATGACTACATCTGCAGGTGAAAGAAAGCAAGTGGCTTGTAAAATGTTTCCTGAACTACTTGCGGCATGACAAAATGGAGGTTCATGTGTTATTTGATATTCTCTCCATCTTTCTGCATCAGACTCGCATAGATTTTACCTTCTTAAAGGAGTATTACATCATTGAGGTATGTTCACATTATACGTTTTTGACTATTATCTTATAGAGCCCAATGCTGTTTTCTTTAATAATTCTTTTTCCTAATTTAACGAATTACCATTTCATCCAACAGGTTGCCGAGGGCTATCCACCTAACTTGAAGAAAGCATTATTACTTCATTTTCTAAATCTTTTCCAGTCAAAAGAATTGGGCCACGATCATATTGTAATTGTGATGCAAATGCTCATTCTTCCATTGTTAGCTCATGCCTTCCAGAATGGCCAAACATGGGATGTGGTTGATGGACCTATCATCAAGACTATCGTCGACAAATTGCTTGATCCTCCAGAAGAGGTAGTGGATTTTAGATTGAAATTTACAAAGCATATCTTGATTAACAAAAGCATATTTCTGTCATTTCCTGATTTTCAAAAGTGGGCTGGCATAGAAAACCTCAATTTGCGTTATCTCTGTAGAACATAGTTCCTTGAAGTTTATTATTGAATTTACCTTCATTTTCCAGATATCTGCCGAGTATGACGAGCCCCTAAGAATTGAGCTTCTTCAGCTTGCAACTCTTCTTCTCAAGTATCTTCAAAATAACCTTGTTCAGCATCGGAAGGAACTCATCAAGTTTGGATGGAATCATCTTAAGCGTGAAGATAGTGCTAGCAAGCAGTGGGCATTTGTCAACGTATGCCACTTCTTGGAAGCATATCAGGCCCCCGAAAAAATTATTCTACAGGTGATCTGATAAGTCTTTCACTTTAATTAGCTGCTTTGGAGTAAGTTGCTTGTTTGGCACTTCCATTAAGAAGAATGATTAAATAATAGGAAATTAGGAAGAATGAAATTAAATAAGGTGATTAAAGCAACTTTCTCCAAGTTGTTCGTTTGGACACTTCCGTTTTGTCTCTGATAATCTTATATTTTTTTTTGTTTTTTTTACTAGCTTCAGTGTCTTATAGTACCTATTACAGTAGAAACTCCCTAAAGGAATATTCTATGAAGGAATAAACTCGCTATAGTAATTAAATTTCGTGGTCCCGACTCCTAGGATGATACATACACACAACTCTATTTAGGAATAAACTCGTTATAAGAATATTTTTTACCCGTTCCGACGATATGACTACAGAGTTTCTACTGTACAAGTGTTACACACACTGTCAGTCACATCCCAACTTTCCATGGGGTGATGTGTTTTATATTATCTGATTTTTACCAGACACTTCTTGAGTTCTTGTAGCTACTCTGCGCCATTTGTTTGGTTTGCTGCTTGTTAATATTTGTTAGTACTAATAGCTTGTGGATACAGGTTTTTGTTGCACTTCTGAGGACTTGCCAGCCAGAGAATAAGATGTTGGTCAAACAAGCCCTTGACATACTTATGCCTGCCCTTCCCCGACGATTGCCCCTCGGAGATTCACGTATGCCAATATGGATACGTTACACTAAGAAAATTTTGGTTGAGGAAGGCCACTCGGTTCCTAATCTCATTCACATATTCCAGCTCATTGTCCGCCACTCAGATATATTTTATGGATGTCGAGCACAGTTTGTCCCTCAGATGGTGAATTCTCTCAGTCGCCTTGGGCTTCCCTATAATACCACAGCGGAGAATAGGCGCCTTGCAATTGAACTTGCTGGATTAGTCGTCAATTGGGAGAAACAAAGACAGGCTGACCCAAAGAAAGGTGTGAATGGCGAGGGCACTGGTCAGGTTACTGATGGGCTGAATCATACATCAGCTGGAGGGGATCCCAAGCTTACTGCTGATGGATCTACGTATGCTGAAGACCCAAGTAAGAGAATAAAGGCTGACCCAGGTCTTCAATCTCTGTGTGTCATGTCACCTGGTGGTGCATCCTCAATCCCCAATATTGGAACTCCTGGATCGTCTGGGCAACCCGATGAAGAATTCAAGCCTAATGCAGCAATGGAAGAGATGATAATCAATTTTCTCATAAGAGTATGTATCATCTTTACTGATATGCAATGTTGTTTGTGTTATTAATGCAATATTATCTGATATAGGTCTGAAATCAATAAACACCTAAACCTGCGCCCTACATGGCTTGTACCCCAGACCTCCTACTTGCAACTCCTCTCCTATACCGCTAGACCACCTTATAATGATTTTGTGTGTGTTTTTGTCAAGTTAATAGTTTCTAATCCTTAAACGTGTTAATGCGCTTTGATGAACTTAAATTCTTTAACTAAAAGCAGATGTTATTTCACTTTATTCTGTTATTTAGGTTTCCGATGGGAACCCATGCTCTTATTCTCCTTTTGTGAATTAGATTTCACTCATGGGCAGATTCACGATTGCTTGCTTTTCTGTGCAGGTAGCACTAGTAATGGAACCAAAAGACAAGGAGGCGAGTCTTATGTACAAACAAGCTCTAGAGCTTCTTTCTCAGGCTTTGGAAGTTTGGCCCAATGCTAATGTCAAATTCAACTATTTAGAGAAGCTGCTCAGCAGTACTCCATCATCTCAATCAAAGGACCCTTCTACTGCCCTTGCCCAGGGTCTAGATGTAATGAATAATGTTCTCGAGAAGCAACCCCATTTATTTGTGCGAAACAACATCAATCAGATTTCACAAGTATGTGTGTTTCCAGTTAATTATTTTTGTTCATTACCCTTCTACATTCCAAGTGAACACTTCTAACATATTCATATACTTTTTGTAGATTTTGGAACCGTGTTTTAAGTTCAAAATGCTGGATGCTGGAAATTCTTTGTGTTCCTTGCTGAAGATGGTCTCAGCTGCGTTTCCTCCCGAAGCAGTCAGCACGCCTCAAGATGTGAAGATGCTTTATCAAAAAGTAGAGGAGCTTGTGCAAAAGCACCTTGCTGCAGTTGCTGTTCCTCAGACTTCAGCAGAAGATAATTCTGCTAGCATGATAAGCTTTGTTCTTTATGTCATTAAAACCCTGGCAGAGGTGCACAAAAACCTTGTTGATCCTTTCAATTTGGTTCGTGTCCTTCAACGTCTTGCACGCGATATGGGGTTTTCTAATGGGTCTGGTACAAGACAAGTATGTTTCTGTTCCTCAAACTATGAATTCTGTTTACTATGCAGATTTAGGTTGTGTTTCCAAATGATTATCAAGTATCACTCTTGAAACTTTTCTTAAATAAAAATAATCTGATTTTGAGTAAAAACTGGAGGTTTTCGGGAAAAAGACCAATAATCAATGTAACGGAATATTTTATTGTTTCGTTAAGATACAATTATACAAAATAATCACATGAGTATCAATAAATTACTTTATTTGACATTTTATTTGAAGTCACCTAAGGAGATGCTTTTATCTTATAGCAGTTTGTTTGCTAAACTCTAAAGAAGCAAACACATAAGCAGCAAACCCAAGCACAATCAAATTGCTTATAGAGGTAGAAAAGCAGATAATCACTAATCACTTCCAATAAGCATTCACAAACACTACTTGGTCATCTTACATAGATTTAAACCATTTGCTGAAGAATAGGAAGATGCCATTTCGACCAATGTTATTTAGGGTTTATATTGTTTTCCTACGAGGTCCACAATACCATTTGTAATCTTACTGCATGTGTGTTCTTATTCTTCTGCTGACCAACACCTCGACCGTCCAGGTTCAGAGAGCAGACCCAGATTCTGCTGTCACTTCCTCCCGTCAAGGTGCCGATGTAGGAGTTGTTATTGGGAACCTTAAGTCTGTTTTGAGACTTATAAGCGAAAGAGTCATGATTATATCTGATTGCAAAAAATCTGTCATGCAAATTCTGAACTCTTTGCTATCAGAGAAGAGCACTGATTCTTCGGTGCTTCTCTGCATTCTTGATGTTATAAAGGGTTGGGTTGAAAATGATTTTAGTAAACCTGGAACACCCGTTGCTTCTAGTACATTTATCACCCCAAAGGAAGTTGTATCATTGCTACAGAAGCTTTCACAAGTCGACAAGCAAAGTTTTTCTCCTAGCACTTCAGAAGAATGGGACAAGAAGTATCTGGAGCTTCTCTATGGACTCTGCGCTGATCTAAACAAGTATGTTAAGCTACAGTATTTCTTTCTGTGAATACGGTCATATAAACATAACACTTTGTTTACCTTTTTCTCTTACAGATTTTCTCCCGCTCTACGTCAAGAAGTGTTTCAGAAAGTAGAGAGACAATATTTACTTGGTTTACGGGCAAGAGACCCTGAAATGCGGAAGAATTTTTTTGCTCTTTATCATGAGTCACTTGGTAAAACGTTGTTTACGAGGCTGCAGTACATTATTCAAATTCAGGATTGGGAGGCTTTAAGTGACGTCTTCTGGCTTAAGCAAGGACTTGACCTTCTTTTGGCAATTTTAGTTGAGGATAAACCTATTACACTGGCTCCAAACTCTGCAAGAATTCCTCCCGTTCAGGTACCTGGTTCAGTTCCTGATTCTGCTGGTTTGCAACCAATGGCTCTTGATATTCCTGAAGGGTCGGAGGAAGCTCCAATGAGTCTCGACAGCCTTGTGATGAAGCATTCTGGTTTCCTTAACGAGATGAGCAAGCTTCAGGTATATTCTTGCTTGTGGCAGTTTCTTTCCTATGATTAAGCCATTTGTTCTTTCTTCCCTGTTTTAGAAGATTTCGTGCTAAATGAGCTAGTGGTTAGCAGATGATGCGCTTCAATTCTGAACATTACACTGTTTAATAAAATTCTTTTGCCATAATGTTTTATATTCCATTCATGCCATCATCAAATTTCCAAGCATTGATTAGCCTTTATCTTAGTTTTTGTAGTATATACATATACTCATTCTTCGTTCACGGTATAGATGATTAATATACTAATCTTGAGGTGCATTTTTTCTCTAGGTTGCTGATCTTATTGTCCCACTGAGGGAACTTGCCCATACGGATGCAAATGTTGCATATCATTTGTGGGTATTGGTATTTCCTATTGTTTGGGTAACCTTGCATAAGGAAGAGCAAGTGCAACTAGCTAAGCCTATGATAGCTCTCTTATCAAAAGATTACCATAAGAAGCAGCAATCACATCGTCCGAATGTTGTACAAGCTCTTCTGGAAGGGCTTCAATTAAGTCATCCACAGCCACGTATGCCCAGTGAACTGATCAAGTACATAGGAAAGACTTATAATGCATGGCACATTGCATTAGGACTTCTGGAAAGTCACGTAGTATTGTTCCAGGGTGAGGCGAAATGTTCAGAGTCTCTGGCTGAGCTTTATCGGTTACTAAATGAGGAGGATATGAGATGTGGTTTATGGATGAAAAGATCAGTTACAGCAGAAACCAGGTCTGGTCTTTCACTTGTTCAGCATGGATACTGGCAACGGGCCCAAGGCCTCTTCTACCAAGCCATGGTGAAGGCAACTCAGGGAACCTATAACAATACTGTACCAAAAGCTGAGATGTGTCTCTGGGAAGAGCAGTGGATTCATTGTGCAACACAACTTAGTCAGTGGGACGCACTCTCTGAGTTTGGCAAGCTTGTCGAGAATTATGATGTATTGCTGGATGGTCTGTGGAAGCAGCCTGATTGGGCATATCTGAAAGATCAAGTAATCCCTAAAGCCCAAGTTGAAGAGACTCCGAAACTTCGTATTATCCAGGCATACTTTGCACTTCATGAAAAAAATACAAATGGGGTACAAGAGGCTGAAAATATTGTGGGAAAAGGTGTTGATTTAGCTTTGGAGCAGTGGTGGCAACTACCTGAGATGTCAATTCATGCCAGAATTCCTCTTCTTCAGCAGTTTCAGCAACTAGTTGAAGTCCAAGAATCAGCTAGGATAATTGTGGATATTGCGAATGGCAACAAAGTTTCTGGAAATAATGTTGGTGGTGTTCATGGGGGCTTGTATGCAGATCTCAAGGATATCCTTGAGACTTGGAGATTGAGAACTCCGAACGAATGGGACAATATGTCTGTTTGGTATGACCTACTTCAATGGAGGAACGAGATGTATAATGCTGTAATAGATGCGTTTAAGGATTTTGGCAATACAAATTCATCACTTCACCATCTTGGTTTCCGAGACAAAGCATGGAATGTCAATAAGCTTGCCCATATATCCCGTAAGCATGGGTTATATGATGTGTGTGTTAATATATTGGAGAAGATGTATGGCCACTCTACAATGGAAGTTCAGGTGAAGTTTACTTGTCCTTCTTAGATAGCTTTTCCACATTTGCTCCCTGTTCTCCTTCATTATCAACTTCTGGATTTTCTGGTTCTTTCTCTGGGTTGGAAGTGAAGGTTGAGGTGGTATTATACCAAAATTTCTGTGGCTTTGCAGTTTACTTTTTAATTTAAACTTCCTAAACACTGATAATCAATGTTAATCGTCTGCAGGAGGCATTTGTGAAAATAAGAGAACAGGCAAAAGCGTTCCTGGAGATGAAGGGAGAGCTAACCAGTGGTCTTAATTTGATCAACAGTACTAATTTGGAATACTTTCCTGTCAAACACAAGGCTGAGATCTTTCGCCTTAAAGGTGATTTTCTGCTGAAGCTCAGTGATTGTGAAGGTGCCAATCTGTCATACTCAAACGCTATCAGCCTCTTTAAGAACTTGCCGAAAGGATGGATCAGTTGGGGAAGTTATTGTGATATGGTATGTAGATTTTCTTTTGGCAACGTTGCTTTTCTAGCTCAAGTGCTTATTCTTCTCTGTGTTCACAGGCATATAAAGAGACCCATGAAGAGATTTGGCTTGAATATGCTGTGAGCTGCTTCCTTCAGGGTATCAAATTTGGGGTGTCAAATTCTAGGAGTCACCTGGCTCGTGTTTTATATCTTCTCAGCTTTGACACTCCTAGTGAAGCAGTTGGGAGGGCGTTCGATAGGTTCTTGGACCAGATCCCTAATTGGGTGTGGCTTTCTTGGATTCCACAGCTTTTGTTATCGCTACAGAGGACAGAAGCTCCACACTGCAAGCTAGTTTTGCTTAAAATTGCTGCTGTTTATCCTCAGGTGAATGTCAAGTACATGGAAATATTGAATAGCATTTATAGACCTGTATCTTGAGTCTAAAGTTTACCTTCTCTAGTAATCATACAAATTGAACTTTAAACTCCAAACACAAATTCAACTTATTTTCTTAAGATTTTCATTCGAAGGTAAAAAACTGTCTGCAGTGATCCGAAATGTAGTGGTAATGTCACATAAGGAGCATATTGATACCATCTTCATTTAAATTGCAGGCATTATATTATTGGCTTCGCACATACCTTCTCGAACGTCGTGATGTTGCAAATAAATCAGACTATGGTAGAATGGCAATGGCCCAGCAAAGAATGCAGCAAAATGCCGCTGCTGGTGGAGCTGGGTCCATGGGCTTGCCTGATGGAAGTGCCAGAGGGCCTGTCCAGGGTGGGAACACTTTGGGCTCTGATAATCAGCTTCATCCAGGAGGCCAATCTACTGATGGCGGTGGTGCTCAGCTGCAGGACACTGAGCGAGGAACTGCTAGTGAAAGCAGCATGCCGTCTGGGAATGAACAAACTCTGCATCAAAGTTCATCCAATAGTGATGGGCCTCAGAATGCAATGAGGCGTAACAGTGCCATGGGATTGGTTGTTTCTGCTGCCCATGCATTTGATGCTGCAAAAGACATAATGGAAACACTTAGAAGTAAACACACCAATCTGGCTAGTGAACTTGAGGTAGTTTGTTTCATTTTTTGTGAAATATCCAAGCTTATTCAGTTATGGCATATCCAAGCTGTTTCTTAGTTCAGTGATAGAACCAATCATTGCTTCCTATTCCTTTGAATTATTAAGTTCTAGAACTTACATCATCGGACCATTTGTTATATAAGCTGTATATATGCTTGCATGTTACATGTTCATCTGGTATCTGGACTTTGATAGATTTATTATCATTTTTCAATTGGCTAACGAGCTCACGTGATCTTTGATAATATATCATTCGAATAAAACAGCCTGATTTAACATTTCTATATCATTCTTTCAGATTCTACTCACAGAAATCGGCTCAAGATTCGTTACATTGCCTGAGGAGAGACTGTTGGCTGTAGTTAATGCGTTGCTCCATCGCTGTTACAAGTACCCAACTGCAACTACGGGAGAAGTTCCCCAATCTCTCAAAAAGGAGCTTTCTGGTGTTTGTAGAGCTTGCTTTTCTGCAGATGCTGTGAACAAACATGTTGAATTTGTGAGAGAGTACAAGCAGGATTTTGAGCGTGATCTTGATCCAGAAAGTACCGCAACATTCCCATCTTCACTTGCTGACTTGACGGATAAACTGAAACGTTGGAAAACTATCCTCCAGAGTAATGTTGAGGATAGATTTCCAGCTGTTTTAAAGTTGGAGGATGAAAGTAGGGTGTTGCGAGACTACCATATTGTTGATGTAGAAGTTCCTGGACAGTATTTTACAGATCAGGTATTAAATATGTCACTTGGATTTGTCATTCTATTATATATCGGTAAATTGTTCTTCTGCATTCGGCTAAGTATCTCAACAAGCAATCCATAACTATTTCTTCAGTATGTTGTTCATTGGTTTCTATTGGTATCAGTAGATTTGCCTTATCTTGAACTGCTCCCAGAAATTATATTCAGTATACTGGTTATCAGGAATGTGAGATTTGTGCATGTGGGATTATTAGATTGTGCCTAATACTTAGTTGCATCAATCTAAAGCTTTGAAGTGTCAGCTTGATACTTTCAAAAGGTTACTTTAGCATCACTGCCATAGCAGATTCCAATATTTGTGCTGGATTTACATATCTCGGTTTCTCTAGTGTAAGAACATTGTTTTTTTTTATCGGCAATTATTAGAAAGCTATTAACTAATACACCTGAACCTCCTACTTGCAACTTCTTCTTCCTAAACCTGCACTACGTAGGACTCGAACCCTTGACCTCCTACTTTCAACTCCTTCCAGTAGACCACTTTATAATCCCTAGTTTAAGAACATTGTTAAATAAGTGACAAACAGCTTATCCTTCTTTCTGCCACCTCTAATTTTTAGCTTTAAGGGTTTTCAAAAGAAGCTGGCAAGCTTCATAGCTTCAATTTGGAGTTTAGATGCTATGATTTTCTTATTGCTTTTAGTCTTTGAACCTAAAAACATTTGGAGGTTCATTGGTAGATGGCCAGTACGACTTTTATGTGAGTTTGTGAAAGAATGTCTGTTTGGAGCACTTGTATCTTGCTTGTTTTTTGTCTCATTTTTTTCAAACTGACATGTGAATTGAAAATGCTCCCCTGCAACGATCCTTTCGAGAACTTGCAATCAGCTGGAATAATTAGAATTTTTTTTCTTCGTGTTTTTAGACTCGTCGCAATCTTATCATAATCAGTTTCTCTGTCTAATGAAGCTACATGACACAGTTCTTAAGATGCTATTGACTTGTTCTAATCTTATAATATGAATCCATTATTTTATTTGTCTCAGGAAGTTGCTCCTGATCATACGGTGAAGTTAGACAGGGTGGGAGCTGACATCCCGATTGTTCGGAGGCATGGTAGCAGTTTCCGACGTCTGACGCTTATGGGTTCAGATGGCTCTCAGCGGCATTTTATAGTTCAGACATCCCTGACTCCCAATGCCAGAAGTGATGAAAGAATTTTACAACTTTTCCGTGTAATGAACAAAATGTTTGATAAGCACAAGGAATCACGGCGGCGTCACATCTGCATTCACACCCCAATTATTATACCTGTGTGGTCTCAGGTACTGGAGAAAATCTTTTTACCGTTAAGTTTGTTCCATTTGGACTGTTTCCTCAATGATTGTATAACTCAGCATGTGCTGTCTGACATTTTTTTCTTGTAAGAACAGGGAGTGAGACTATATATGTGCTAAAACTGACTCCCGGCTTTATTTTCCTTGTAATTCTTGTATAGGTTCGGATGGTGGAAGATGATCTGATGTATAGCACCTTCCTGGAAGTATATGAGAATCATTGTGCTAGAAATGATCGGGAGGCAGATGCACCGATTACCTTTTTTAAGGAGCATCTAAACCAAGCAATAAATGGTCAGATATCACCTGAAGCTGTTCTTGATCTTCGTCTTCAGGCGTACACTGAAATTACAAAGAATATCGTGACAGACAGCATATTCTCACAGTACATGTACAAAACATTGTTAAATGGAAATAATACATGGGCATTCAAGAAACAGTTCTCCGTCCAGTTGGCTCTGTCCAGCTTTATGTCATACATGCTGCAAATAGGAGGAAGGTCCCCAAACAAGATTCTGTTTGCAAAGAACACAGGAAAGATATTTCAGACAGACTTTCATCCGGCATATGATGCAAATGGCATGATCGAATTAAATGAACCAGTGCCATTCCGCCTCACAAGAAACTTGCAATCATTTTTCTCTCATTTTGGTGTGGAAGGTCTTATCGTGTCTGCTATGTCCGCAGCTTCACAAGCCGTTGTTTCTCCAAAAGTAAGTTTGATTGTGCATACAATAACTGTATACTATACGTAATGTCACTAAATAATTTCCATCTGCGGTGTGCTATTTCATAAAAACAAAAACTCGGGGGGGGGGGGGGGGGGGGGTTTTTTTAAACACGTGGGTGTCGGGGTTTTCACACAATTTATATGAAATTTTAGACGATTTGGTGTGTGTTTCAGGGTATAAATTTTTCAGGTTGTGATAATGGGTTACTCCATTCCACGCTCGTCACACAACACATATTTGGTTAT
>JAYMSL010000245.1:0-28907 GCA_036897195.1 Plantago coronopus
GATTGTGTTGTTGGTATTAGTAGATTGGTGGCATTGGGTAGAGTGCTTTTAGTGTGATAAAAATGAGAATTTTATTTTTAGTGATTCGGCGCATGAGCCTCATATTCAGGAAGAGTATGATTTGAAAATTATCTTATTAAGGTTGGTATCAGCTTATTGAGAAGAAATTATCGTGTTGTTGGTATTGGTATTAGTATTGGTGGCATTGGGTTGCTTTTAATGACATAAAAATGAGAACTTTTTTTGTAGTGATTCGCCATCTCGCGAATAGTATATTTAATAATGATCTTATTAACTTATAGTGACAGTGGTTGGAAGTTTAGCTTAAGTGCTTAACCATCAATGTGGGAAGGTTGGGTATTTGAGGAGTTGAGAAACATTGGCAATACTGGATCGGTTGGTAAAAAAAAGAAGGGGTACAAGGGTGAGGGTTTATATTTGTTAGTTTCGGTGCTTCGTCCTCTCTGGACCGAGGTGAAGCTCATCTGTGTGCAATGATCATTTGCTGTCTAGAGTATGCTAGAGTTTTGAGTTTTGTTCCCAATAGATTGTGTTGCAATCTTGACTTATGCATACTAAATCTTTTTTGATGAATTGATATTTCAAGGGTGAAAAACAGTAACCGTGCAATAGTGTCTGCACCAGATGGTACAATACATTTTGTAGAGTCCAGCTCAGGCGAAATCCTCTGGTCATTCTCTTCTGGCTCGTCAACTTATTCAGCATACAAACAACTACCTGACAATGAGGGTCGACAGATCAATGTCTATGATGATTTTTACATTGATTTTGGTGAGGATGGGGAGCTACACATAAAGTTTGGTGAAGACGGGAAGTTTAACCTGCACCTACAGCAAGGTGAACAAGAGAAAGTGGTGCGTATGGTTCTTTCTTATCTTGTTATGCTGTTTGTTATATCGAAACTTCATTTCCTTATCTCTAGGGTCCTTTCAAATATGATGTGCTGGTATGCATTCTGTTTAGTATCTATATGTCTTATTATATGAGATTATGTTGGGGCAGACAGAATCACAAGAATGAGTACTCTCTATCCTAGTTTAGATCCTTCTTTCAAATATATTATTCTGTTGAACTGTTATGAGCTGGGAATGTAGCTGTCTCATAATTAAAAACTTAATGTATATCCTGCAGCTCACGCTGAGTGCTGAAGAATTTCTGAGCAGTACCCCATTTGTATTACCTGGAGGAGTCATTTTGGGGTCAAAGAAGACTACTGTATTCCTTGTTGATGAAGAAACCGGGAAAGTTATACATACACTCACATCTGATGATAACGCTGAGGGAACTGGTGATAAAACTATTCTAACAAGAGATGTTGAAAAATGGTTGTCTCCTTCACCAAAACTGGTGCCTGTAAAGAAGCCTCTGTATGTTACTAGAATTGACTATGACGTGAAACATATCAACGAGAAGACCGGACAACTTTTGTGGCATCTAATGTTTGCGGATATAAATGCCTCCTATCAGTATGGAGTTGGAAGTTTTCTTGGTAGATTTCGGAAGATGGACTTGGGCAACAAATTGCCAAATAATATTCAGACCCCTCCTCCGGTGTACCGTATTTTTGGTCATGGCTCCATCGAACCTTCTATTTCTCTTCCAGCAGGCAGGCAGCCTGCTTTACCAACCTCTGATCACATTACTCTTCCCCCAGGCAGTCAGCCTGCTTTACCAACCTCTGATTACATTACCCTTCCCCCAGGCAGTCAGCCTGCTTTACCACCCTCTGATCACGAACCTAATTCGAACGCGATTATGGTTGCTTTTGACACTGAAGAAAGTAAAGCTAAGAGCACTCCTTGGTTATTTGAGTTATATTGGGTGATTTTTGGATTGCATTGGGCAATTTATGGTGCCCTAGCAGCTACACTTATGGCTATCTTACTCTACATTGGACACATATATAGATATAAGCATTCCAAAGATCTGAAGGTGCAAAATCCAACTCCTAAAAAAAGGAAAGGTCGGAAAGCAGGAGCCAGTAAACAAAGTTCTTTGGTTGGTTATAAGCAAGGCAGAAGTTCTTCAAATGATGGAGCCAATGGTAGTGGTGGTTTTGAAAATGACGAGATAACTAGGGCATTCTTGTCACCTAATTTGTCTGATAAAAATAATAGTTTTGCTGATAAACGCAAGATTGGTAAATTAACTGTCTCCAATAAGGAAATTGCAAAAGGAAGCAATGGGACTATTGTTCTTGAGGGAAATTTTGATGGCCGTCCTGTGGCTGTTAAACGGCTTGTCCGCACCCATCATGACGTGGCTGTGAAAGAGATTCAAAATCTTATAGCATCTGATCAGCATCCGAACATTGTCAGATGGTATGGGGTGGAATTCGATCAGGATTTTGTCTATCTAGCTCTGGAGCGATGCGCTTGTAGTTTACATGAGCTAATCTCATACTATGCATCTCATAATCAAATATGTAGCGGAAACCAATATGACAAGTCCCCATTCCCCATCACTATTGATTTCCATTTGCTGGCTGGAACCAAGGAGATGGAACTATGGAGGTTTAATGGTTATCCATCAGCAAAACTACTAAAATTGATGAGGTATGCTCAAATAACTAACAAGTTTTATGATATGTGTTCTTTCCACCTATCCAATCTCGAAAGTCATTTTCGACTGGTGAAATTGTTTATGCCCCCTTTGAAAGTGGAATTTGCTTTCTTTTAACATATATAATGAATGTTCGTATATTTAGGTCACAAATTCTTCGTATATGGTTTTGCACTCTTTACAATTTATGTCCCAATTGTTACTGAGCTACAAATCAACTTGTAACAGGGACATCGTCTATGGAGTGGCCCATTTGCATGAGCTAGGTATAGTTCACCGAGATCTAAAGCCCCAGAATGTACTTATAATTAAAGATCGATCAATATCGGCAAAGATTTCAGATATGGGTATAAGCAAGCGTCTAGATGGAGACATGACTTCTCTAACCAAAAATGCTACAGGTAAAAATGTACTGCTTAATGATGATATTTTGGTATAGAAGCCTAGAAGGCACAATTGGTCTAATTTACTTCCTTTGTTGTTGATTAGGATACGGAACTGCAGGGTGGCAAGCACCGGAACAATTGCGTCATGAACGACAAACAAGGGCTGTAGATTTATTCAGTCTAGGCTGCATTCTATTTTTCTGCATAACTGGTGGAAAACACCCATTTGGAGAGAGTATTGAGCGCGATGTAAATATAATTGGTGATCGGAAAGATCTCTTCTTGATAGATAATATTCCTGAAGCTATAGATCTCATTTCCCGTCTGCTGGATCCTAACCCACAATTAAGGTATTCCCTACCCTTGTCAATATTATCCGTTTGACTTGTGTAATATTTTAGATAGTTAATATAATAATAACCCAATTGTTTGCCCATGTACAGATACCACTTCAGTTTTTTTTCCTTCTTCTTTCTCTCTAAGTATGAGTTTGTGTGCATATAAAGTATCTATCTCTCTCCAGTTGTTTCACAAACTTTTTGCATGAGCCCCTTACATATGTGATAATTGTCTGTATTTCAGAAACATGTACCCCCTCTGACCCAATTGATATGACACATGACTGGATGTTAGAAAGGAAGTAGTTTTTTGTTTGGGGTATTTTTCTAAATAAAGACTAAAATGTCATAAGTGGGGTACTCTTTATTGAAGAAGTACTTGGTAGATAATAGTTAGAGGAGTGTTACTTATACTGTAAAGTGTATTTTTTTGTCTATGTTCATCTATATCTCATTTGTATGTTTTTCGCTATCATATAGGCCTAATGCTGTTGAGGTCTCCTGTCATCCTCTCTTTTGGAGTTCTGAGATGAGGCTTTCATTCCTTCGAGATGTTAGTGACCGGGTTGAATTAGAAGATCGTGAGGATTCATCTCAACTATTAGAGTCACTTGAAAAGTGTGGACATATTGCATTAGGTGGTAAATGGGATGAAAAAATGGACACTGCCTTCATTAATGACATTGGACGATACCGGCGGTACAAGTACGATAGTGTCCGTGACTTGTTAAGGGTCATCCGGAACAAGTTAAATCACTTCCGGGAACTTTCTAAAGAAATTCAAGGAATTCTGGGACCTGTTCCTGAGGGATTTGACCTGTATTTTTCAACCAGATTCCCCAAATTTCTAATTGAAGTATACAGAGTGATTTTGAAGTTCTGTGGGGAAGAAGAATTCTTCCAGAAGTACTTTAGGCGTAGTCAGCTGTAACTTATGTTGAACTGTAATTCTGATGTAGCATCATGTAGATCTGTTATAGCAACTCACACTTGTATACTATATGCACTTTAAGTATAGGTTTTATATGACTTGTAAATTATGCTGTGTCCACTGAATGTTATTAGCTGTATGTAAATTTGTGAAAAGAATCGGATTATTTTGATGTGATGAAATGGAGCAGATCAGGTGCTTGGAGCTATTGCTAAGAAACAGTCTGAACAGTTTGACATCTACTTGTGTACCACCAGACGAACCGGAGACAGTCTTAACTAGCTATATAAAACACCCCGACATTATGTTTACACACCAGAAATTTGGTGATTTACAGATGCAGTACATTAAACACAAGAAAATGCATATGATCATTCTTTAGCCTTTTACAGAAGTACAGAATGTGCTAACAGCATTTCAAGCTGCACATACAGTTTCTGAATGTTTAGTTGCAAAACCAAGATAAAAAGATGCTCCAGAACCGCAAAGATGATGAAGAGTCTCACTTACAAGAAAGAATTCTTGAGGGAAAAATAAACATATACCAATTTGGGTAAAGGGGAAAGGAATGTACCCAACACAATACTATAAACACAAAACCTATCTAGCCCCAAAATTCTTCACAAACTA
This sequence comes from Plantago coronopus, assembly GCA_036897195.1. Lineage (NCBI taxonomy): Eukaryota > Viridiplantae > Streptophyta > Magnoliopsida > Lamiales > Plantaginaceae > Plantago > Plantago coronopus. The sequence goes on from JAYMSL010000245.1 coordinate 4,869, forward strand.
TGCTATCTTAAGTTGCATCTCAAAACAAAGAAAACCTGAAGTGAGGAGAAGAAAAAGATGATACATGAATTCTTACAGTAGAAGTAAAACCATTTCGAAACGATTAACTGATGTTTGGAAAGATGCCAGAGAAGTTTGGAATTTTATCGACATGCTTCAATGCACGCTCTGCGATCTGTCGTGTCCGATAATCTCCATGCTGGAAAGCATCTACAAGAGCTGTGCTTATATTAGGATCACCTGAGACTTCATAAGCGATCTCCTCGCTTCTCAACAATCGTTCAACCGCCCACACAGCTCTCCTCCTTAGACTGTCTGTTCGCTTCTCAACAAGCACGTCTAGTATCGGTTTCACTCCTTCCGCCTCCATCAAAATCTGAACTCCCTCCTCTATAACAACCCCATCATCCAACAAAGTCGATAGAGCTGCAAGAGACGCTTCCACGACGTTCTCGTTTGTGTGATCCAAAAGTGCCACTAACTTGTCCACCGCCTGTCCTTCCAAGAGACAGAAAGTCTCTCTCAACGAGCATGTCCCACGGTGGACTCTACATAGTCCGGTTATAACTGGTGGCTTGCTCAAACAAGGGAAGACCGACGCGCAAAACCCAGGGTTGGGAAATTCAGGCAATCTTGTCAAGTTTTTCGATTCTTGGGATAAGTTCTCTAAAGCAAGAGCTGATACCATCTGTACATTGTCAAGCCCATTAGTTTGTAGAAGGTCTATGAAAAGTGCGGCAACATTGTTTCCACGGCAAAGCGCGCGGGCCATACCAGACTCCTCCGATAAGGCAAATGTGATTCTTGCTAGAACTTTCACAAGACCGTCCAGATATGGAGTCATGAATCGGGATCCTCTTGTACCCCCTTGACGAACACTATTTATTCGGGAGATGAAAAGTTGGAACGCCCCTTCATCAAGCATTTGTCTGGTCAGGCCAGCATCTCTTTCCGGGAGATCTGCTAAAAGCCCGACAGCTGCTGCTTGCTCTTCGGTTATGCTGACATTTTCAGTTATGACCCTGATTAAGCTGCCGAGTTGACCCGAGGTGCCGCGTAAGCAACTGGCTAGCTCCTCACCCATGTGTGGTGAGATATTTTCCAACAGTTTTATGGAAGCAACCCTCAGATCCCTCTGGGGTGCTTCGATGAACTGAACCAAACTAATAAGAGCGCCAGAACTTTTAATAGCAGAAACAACACTAAACACGGTTGAGGCAGCACTTGTCAGCCCAACAAGGACTTGCAGAAGTTTTGATTCTATGGAGGGGCCAGTATTGCTAATGAGATATAAAAAGTTATGTACGATTTCCTCTGATACAAGAGTTCGATGATCCGGTCCAACTGGGATAGAGTCAAAATCTGAGTCTGAGTTCACGACATTTGCAAGAATCGTAGCCGAAACTTCTTTCAGCCGTGTAGGCAGTTGATTCGCTCCTACGGTGAAGAGATCCTTGACCAGAGGTGGAAGAATACCTGCCTCGATAAGGACCTTTGCACTTGCCTCATCTGATGATATTTGATTTAAGGCTTTGAGAGCAGCCTCCCTTGATGGCATATTATTACTCTTCATCAGATTGATTAACGAGAAACCAGCCATTCTAGCTACATAGACTTTGACATCATTGTTCAAAACCAGTTCACCAAGAAATGCAGCCATGGACACTTTAGTATCTGGAGAGCCTGAAAAATCAAATTTTGAACTCTTCTCAACATTCTATCTCAAGTACTTCAAGATGATTCTTTTATGAGTGAAGTTGAAAGAAAACTAAAGGAACTTTCCTAGGTTTGCTGAAACTACTGCATTTGGTCAACGCTTATGTTTCGGGTTTCTAAAAAATATTTCCAAAACACCAGAATTATCATGTCTCAACCTGAAAAAATCTCGAAAGCTAAAACTATATTCAACTTTGCACCTTAGCATATTCTTCATCAGTACTTACTACTTAAGCACTGCATATAACAAGGAAAAACTACATTTCGGTGCAAGCGTTTATCCCTAAGAACTGATGGATTCTTGAAGAAATTATATAGTCAAACTATTGAGATTAAAGGTCGAACCTTCGAGAAGTAATGTTAGAAGAGGCTGCAATCTTCCACTTTCAGCCATCTGCCTCACGTTGTTCTCACTTTGTGCAAGGTTCTCCAATGTTTTATCAGCCTTTTCTACTGTTAAAACATTTTCTGAATTGCTGCTAGCCATTCCTACTAAAATGAGAATGGAGCCACCAACTGAACCAATTTTCTCACACAGTTTTTCTGATTTAGAGAGCTCAAGCAACAAAGAAACAGCTTCTTCTCTTTCTACAGATTGCTCGTGAGATAAGAATTTCACTATTGTGCGAACTGTGTCCCCTTCACCAATTATATCCTGCAAAAGACAGGTAAGTATCAGTTACATCATTAAGTAAAAACTCGAACTGGAAATTATAACCTAAACCATATAGTATAGCTTGAATTCATCATCACTCAGAAATAGATTCATGTGTCAAGTGATACAGATAAACTTTAGCCATATAGTCCATGTATAGCACAAAATTATGATGCATAACCAACTATCAACCTTTGACAACCTTATTATCAGAATCGCCATCTACTACAATTCGAAGGGTTTCTAGAGCTTTGCATCGAACTTGGCGGCTGGGGCTCTTCAATACATCAACAATCATCGGTATCAGTTCAGCATTGCGGATTACAAGCCTATTTGACTGATTTTTTAGGCAGAGGTACTGTACAAACTTCAACGCGTGCAGTGCATCATTCTCGGGACTCCCTGCATTTAGTGATCTCCGAGCCATGTCAAGCTGGGCCGCTTCATTCCTTGCATTCCACTCCGCAATCGTTTTCCTCAAAGCAATACTTGGGCTTAGTTCTGTACTTCTTAACTCTCGCAATGTCAACGGACAAACTGACCTTCTTCCATTCTCCCTGCACTCCATGAACCATTTCTCAATAGCTTCTCTTTCAAATGTTTGCCCGGTTTCTATGCTTACGGGGTCATGCATTACTTGTTTCGTTAAGGGGCATATGAATGAATCATAAATAGGTTCTAGACGCAATCTCTCCAAATGAACACTGTCTTCAGATTGAAGACTGTGGTCATAATTTCCATCCCAACTTCCAGTTCCTGCCATGGATCAAACTACCTGCTAAGAAGGACAAGATCTTTAAAAATTAAAGATAGAAAGCGACCTCAGTGAAACAATTAGCTTCATGGCTGCTGCTAGATGCAACGAAAAAAAAGGAACCAAGTGCTAACAACAATACGAAGGGAAAATAATGTACAATTCCTATTCTACAACAACATACCCAAGCTCGACAACTATATTTACTTTCATAGATACAAATACAAAAATGGCGTCAAACCCCAGAACACTACTCGGGTCATTTCATAATTAGGTCCCTGCATTAGAAGTTAGAACTTTCTGTTCATTCCGTAGCAAAGGCATCACAGGGCAAATCTACAGCTTACAGTTTCATCTTCTATTGACAAAACTCACTAAAATTTCTAGTACAGGCTAAACTAATCTGTTAGCGGAACATAAAACGGCTTGGCCGTGAAAATGAAAATGTTAAGTTGCAGATAATGAGTAACATTGTCGAATTTTCGGCAGAATACATCACCCTCTAGTCCTAACTAAACTTAGAAACAATCCAACAACCAGCTGCAGTGTCCCTAAAAGTGCCCATGAACATCAATCAGAAAATCAGAGCCTTTGTGTCACAAACTCAATGAAACCATAGCTACATGAGCTTCCAATCAACCCAATTCATTTCCCCTAATCCTCCTATTGGAAGAAGGTCACTTTCCACCAAAACTCACAATCCCACAAGACAAAAATCAAAATTCAGCCAACTCCAATCAGAATCACACTTGCAACAATCATCTAATTAGCAACAATACCATTGACTTAGCAACAACAGCAAAAAAATAAAAAAAGTCTTACCTTTGAGCTAAATCTTGAAGTCCAATTGCAAACCTAAAAACCCAGCATAAGAAGCCTTTCAACAAACAGAAATCCCTCCACAATCAGCAGCTGAAATTGCCCCTCCATGAATCTTGAATCCACATGCTTGCCTTTGCCCTAAAAGGGGTTGGAAAAACAGGGGAGAAAGGAAAAGAAAAGGGATTTTGGCAGCTGTTGAAATCAAGAAAAGACAAAGGGAAGGAAAACAAGTAGACACTTTGTTAATCATTCATTCATATTGTACAGCAAATGATATAATAATGGTTATTTTTGTGCTGAAAACAATTAATGAGATGAAGGAGTTGACTGACAACCAAGAGTCATTCACACACAGCAGTTTGTTGTTGTTACTTTGTTGTGTTGTTGTATGTACAGTAAAGTGATGAAGATGGGATTAGCATAACAAAATTAACAGCAGTAGATGTTGAATGATTGAATGAATGATGTGTTTGAGCTAAGTTGGATGATGCAAGCAATGACCATTGTTGTAGTTTGTCCACTTGTACTGCCTTCAATCAGATGGATGCTTCATCTATCCTTTTCCAAATTCCAATTCAGACGTTTGTGTGTTCAAGGAAATCGTTTCCAACATGTTCTAGGAAATACAATATAGAGTAACTAGTGATCACGCCGAAATCTAGTCTTCAATCTAAAATTTAGTTCTTGATAAAAGTATTCTAGTTTGGGATATTTGTGAATAATAATTACTAGTATTATATTAATATGGGCTAGTCATTTTAGGTGGTTTGTCTTGAACAAGTCGGTTATTTCATAAGTAGTTCATCAAAGCACTTTGAGTCTTTGAAATGATCATTCTAGTCCAGGATATTTGTGCATAGTAACTAGTATTATACTATATATTAATATGGTCTAGCCATTTTAGGTGGTTTGTCTTGAACAAGTTGGTGATGACTTAATTATTCTAAAAGTAGTTCATCAGAGTACTTTAAATCTTTGAATAAGCATATGTAAGTAGAGTAATAAATCGGGTTCCCGAAATAAATCCATGCCTCATTTATAGTGAATATCATTTGGGATGTGCTCACATGTATACCTCTTTTATACAATCTTCTTATGGTGTTGTGACTTGCGGTTGCATGACTCTACTCGTATTAAGGTAGCCTGGTCAATTCCTTTTTGGCTTTTCTCCTCGGTTGTGAGCTCTTCATTCTGGTGGTGCACGATAATCGATATTTGTCCAAATAATGTCATGTTTTATCTTTGATCCTTGATTGACAATTTTGACATGATGCATAGGTCATTTTGATGAATATCGATCCCGTTATATAGACTTTGTTATTAATCATTTAATATTATTTATTATTTACTCCATATGAAACATTTAACAAATTATTCGAAAGTTTTAACGTACTCAAACAATATGCGTTTTTATTTAAATAAAGAATAACAAATTAAGGGTATGGTTCAAAAGGTGCAGACGATTGACTTCATGTACCATCCTTACCACAAGCGCATTCCCCCCGTATTTCGTGTATTTCACGTTTTCAAGTCAAACTCTTATCGACAACGAAGCACATCTTAGTTAGTAAGACGATTCCTTTTCAACTAATAAATCAAGTTTCGAGTCAATTCGATAGTAAATGAGGAACCAATATTGGTTTTCGTATACCGTTTCCCAAAACTCAAAAGCATAAAAAAAATGTCTCTAAGTTTTGGAGCCACTACTAATTCCCTAGCACTTAGGCAACTTGACACTCATTCAATTAATGGACTTAGTCGAGATCACGTATATAGCGGCCCACCCATTAGCGAAAAGCCCAGTTGCCAAACCCTGGGCCCTCCTGGCCTTAAAAGTTAGTAGTAAAACATAACCATCATTATCCACGTTTTTGTCTACTATACACTACATAATTCGCGCTTTATACTTTCCAAAGAGCGGCGCGAACAAGAGCGCTTTATATGATCTAGCTCCACTGCACAAATTCAGCAGCAGATTATTCTTGATTTCTTGTGATCGTAGACGATTGAAAATCCGATGGAATCCGCCGGAAAAGCTTGTGAAGATGATGAAAAAATACTTGGATTTTTGGACTCCATGGAAACTTATTTAGCCCTTATGGAATCCTTATCTTCATCTCTTCGCCAGGTAAAAAAAATCAGTTCCCAATTGAGTTCATGTAATCAAATTCCAATTTTCACTTCTTTACTTGCAAATTGATTCAATCTGTATGTTATTGCATTGCTAGATCTCTTGTACGGATATACTCGGATATATAATGCTTGAAAAGTGCAATCTCTAGTTTCAGTGAATTGGTATTGTGTGAGCTTGCTTGTATGAATACTGAGGGAGTGATTTAATGAATATTTTGAATTGGTTTTTGATAGTGTGTTGATTTTGTGAGCTTATAGTCTATTGGAGGTGCATGTATATTGATTGATTTAGTGATCTTTTGTCTGGTTGCATAATGTAGGGGTGGTTTGAGTTAGCTAGTGCTCGGCATTCGATGGGCGCTTCTCGTGTCAACAGTGCTTTATTCGACCTCAAATCGCATCATGCTTCGATGACATTGCAAGTGGACGAGAATGACGGTGTGTTTATTACTTTAGCTTGTCACTTGTAAGAATCAGCTTTAAATGTAATGTTAGTCTCGGGGAATTTCAGTGCTTGATCGGTTAGTATGTGGGGAGTGGAGGGGTTGAATCTGACAAGTTGTGGATGTTATTCGCGAAATGGGTGATAGACTTTATGAACAAGTGAATCTAATGAGGAGTGTAATACATGTTACCTTTCTGATGTATTAGCATTTACATTTGCAGGAAGCTCTGATGTCAAGTCCTACTTCAAATTGTGCAAATGGACGTCTTCTGATGAACCTGAAGCCAAGAATGAGGACGATTTACCGAGCGACAAGTCTGACTGTACACAACCACCTCAGCATCATGGTACACTAATATCATTTTTGTGTGCCGTAACGGAAGATTGGTTGTTGCTCAAACGGATTTCTTCCTTTTGGCGTAAATGTGTAGTAAAACTATCTGATTCTTACTGTGTCCACCTTATTTTAGTTTAATGAAAGTTCCACTCATGATTCTCAAATCTCAGTATAACTAGATTTGTTTTTCAAAAGTAAACAAGCTTTTTTGATGTCATTTAGCATTTACCTTACTTCTTCCTTTTCGGTTCTCGCTTGTAGAAGAAATTCAGGAGGCGGGGGCAGAAAGTGCTGAATCTCCAGTAAAAGCTGAGAGTCAGGTAGCTTTGTTTTCATGCCTGCTTGTGATCATATTTTTACATGTAGGCCATGAAACAACATGTGCATTACCTAGCTATGATGTTTAAGTAGAACTATATCTTCAGGCTGAGAAAGAAAGAATAAAGTCCCTCTCCATGTTTGGGAAGTTGGTCTCACCTAAGCTCCGTGCTACACAATCTTCATTCGAAAAAGGTATTAGACATCTTCCGCCCCCCTGAGACTACATATAGCATTATCATCAACCCCCCTCCCTTCCCCAAATTTCTGAAAATCATTTATGACAGGTATACAGATGCATCGTTTGCAACAAGATCACTATCATAACAAAATGCATAAATCTGTACCATGATGTTTATCCTTCTTTTGGATAAGTATCGCGGATCTCTGCCATTGGATGATTCTTGTACTTGTAGTGTTCATGACCTTCCTTACTGTTTTTTACTTTTATAGCTCTAGAGATGCTGGTAGAGATATCAAATGTAAGAGCTTCTCTGCTGCGTGCTCATGATCAAGTGAAGAACCTGAAGTCCACTGAATAAATATTGCTTGTTCGCTTTGCTGATTAGTCAACATTTGTCATTGCTGCATTTGGCGGAATGCTAATCGTCCGTCCTGCAGCTCTAAGTTACACGACTGAATTGAAACATTCAGAGACGCTCCCAATTATCCATGGTTTAGCGGATTAGGTCTCTTGTAATCCACTGATTTACAATCTGCAAGCTGTTCAAGACTGAACCGATTAGCAAACTTCATCCCCTTGTTACATTTTCACCTTATACGGAGAGGCTTTGTGCTACTTTCTTCCATTTTCAGTTATACTTAGAGAGGATTAATTCTTATCGGGATTTATGTTGCAATAGTTTGCTCCAGAAATTCTATTGAGAGGAATATTTCATTTGCCTGTTCATAGGGTTAGTTCAAATCTGTGTATGTTGGTGATCGAAAGGCATCCATTCGTGCGTAATACTCTGTATGACATGCATGTGAAGGAATATCAACAGACCTACGGAGTCTGAGATACTAGGGCCATGAAGCCAAGTGAGGTGGTGTACTAGTTACACCCTTATCATCTGACAAACCAGAAATAAGAAGAGAACACGAATAGAAATCGCCCAGATTTTCATGCATTCAATTACTTTTCTAAATTGAACATCTCAAAACAGGCAACTGCGACAAGCGCCAGTTGTATGAACTGGTACCCTTTCAAGGAATGATGACAAAAAATCATTTCATAAATCAAAATCAGCAATCAAAGTATCAAAAGATTGCCTGGGAGATATCTAACGAATTCACATACGTTACGATTATAATACACCATATCAAACAAATGAAGAGTTTATATAGTCTAGTACTAGACTCATACACCCAAACCCATAACAAACTCTCCTCCAGACCAAAAACAAAGGAAGGATCATCCTCCCTGAATATCGAAAGTCTAAAGAATTAATAATGCCTCTCATCCTCAGTGGTATACATACAAACAGACAGTATAATAACCAAACTCAAAACCATTTCACCGTTATCTCTGAATCGCCTCTGCTAAAAGGAACTCCAATTATCAGAACTTTTCTTTGGGGTCTCCGATGAGACCTTAAATGGGCCAGTCGAACCAAATGGATCAGAGTCGTCGAACGAATAGTCTCTACTGTGATCAAAGCCTGTTGTGCTGTTTATGGAATCAAACCTACTGAAATTACGGGGAGATGAGCTCTGGTCCTGGGCACTAAAGGAATCGTAACCCCCCGAGAAATTGTCAAAAAAGAGATCTCTCGATGACTCCATACTGTTTCTTGAAGGAGAATTGCCAGTCTTTAGAGGGCTACCAGGAACAGAATCCTCGAAAGTATATGGTTTATTAAATGAACTATCTGCTGAGGGAGAAGCGGTTCTATCTGGACTTGCAGAAAATTCGTTTGACCCAAAGAAGTACTTTTCTTCAGCCTTACCATTCCCTGTGTCCTGCCAGAGAATAATAATACCAGAGACTCCGTCAAATTCCACAACAAAAATAAAACTACGTTCATCAGAGATGGATAATGTTGTAAAGTAGTAATTTAATCAATGAATATAAAGCTAAGTACACAGGAGATGGAAATTGTTCAGAGAAAAAGTTGTGCACAGAATAAAATTAATAGAAATGGCATTAACATCATTTGTATTTATTAGCAGGTCGAGTTACTTAAAGAAACTGTACAAACAAAAGTAAATAAGCGGTAGTTCTGCATTTGTTATAATTCTAAAACCAGCAAAATCTTGCAAGGCCCCAGGCAATGAATCCTCAAATAATGCATTTTTCCAAATTAGAACCCATCTCAATAGTATACGCCCAGAAATTTTAAGGAAGAAGCAATTGTAAAATATAAGCATCTGATATATAAATTAAAGAGAAAATTATGAAATAGTGCTACTTTCAGATCTTTATTGCAATTTAGTGATACATAAAAAACATCTTGCAAATTAGTGAAAAACATTTTGTAGATTAGTGATATACCTAAATTTAGTAAATATCTATAAAACAAACTTCCCTTATTTTACTCATAAATCAAAACTAATATAATCTTTTATTAGAATTTTCAAACTTCTACACATACCAAGCATCTATCATTTTCAGAAACCTTCCGTGGAAATATTTTTCCTACTTGATGATGGTTGATTAAAAGAGAGGTGATGCTTGTTTGTATATATAGTGATGTTTTTTTATAACCATGCAACATTAATAAATGATTTGTTCCTTATTACTAGTAGATTGATGCTTGGATATTGTGAATGATGCTTGTCAAAACCATGTAACATAATCAGGATATTGGCATCCTTCAACTTGTTAGTGATGCTTGTTAATAATAGTTATTCTCCTGATTACTAGTATATCGATGCTTGGAAATCGTTGTACACGCATCACACAATAGTGATGCATGACCAGAAATTGATGATGCTTGAACGGAGGCTGGAGCGGTGATTGAGCTTTTCCGATTAGCAGAGTTGGGCGAAGATAAAAATGTGATTTTAACCTGAATATTATTGATGCTTGGATAATTCAAATGTTTGTAAGTTTGTTAAGATGTTTACTATATTAATGTTTGCAGGAGATTTTCTAGTTGACTGGTTAAACTAGATAATATACATTTACTATATTTAAGAAGGGTATTGTTGTCAGTTCATTAATGGGTACTATTTCATAAGAAAGATTTTATGTATCACTAAAGAGTAAGAACTATCTACGAAAGACACTAATTCATAATTTTCCCTATAATTTTATCTTACAAGTTGAATGATTACTCAATCCAATTGAGTATGTCATATTCATACTCATAGTCATAGTCATACTATCATAGAGAGTATCTGCGACTTTGAATAATGTATGTGCTTGCCGGATTTCACATATGGTCAATTGCAATAGTATAAGTGAGTGTTTGTCATTGATTTTCATAATTGATTTTATCCTGCTTATGCTTAAAGTGGAATTGAAGTATTTTGATAAAAAATTGTAGGTGTTTGCTAATTAGGAAAAATAAAAGCAACCTAATCGAGTCTTAGCTGCTTCTCAAAAGCAGCGGATACCTACTTTTTTTTAGAAAATCAAAATCAAAAGTTGTGAAACAGAGAATCATTTTTTTCCAGCAATGGCAAACATTACCTTAGTTTGAAGTATAATTTTAGTTGAAAAAAGGTAGGTAAAATAAAATCATAGGATATATACACTTATCCAATTTTTATTTTTATTTTTATTTGGATGACAAAGAAAAAGAAATGTTTCTGATATTTTTTGATTGAGAATTTTGTGGGGTTTTAATACGAACAAAAACCTCGAGGATATAAATGCGTGTTCTCTAGTGCAAAGCATTTGTCCTCATAGTAGAAGGAGAATCACTAAAGTTTGTTAGTAGTTCAGTGATGACTTGAGTTAACAACCCCCATTAAAAGTTAAAACCTTCATTATCTTGCCGACCTAATATGGTCAAGGGTATATTTAAAAAGATAAAGAAAACTACAAATAACGTAACGAACCTACAAAATTATGTTCGAGGGCGATGAAATTTGTAAAGCGTCCATAAGTGAGAATAAAGTACGACAATAAGTATTAAATTTTAATCGTTCAAGTAGTCTTCGTATATGAGTTGAAGAGCATATGAGGACTTAGGCAAAAGGCGCGGTCGAGAATTAAACGTGCTTGATCTTGAGTAGCTTTATCATTTCTGATAGTCAGTCACTGTAAAGCCTTACGATATGTGCCCAAGTTATGAAAAAGTTGAAAGAGTGTGGATTTTTATACTATGTTGGTTTGTGTGGGGTAAGAATAACAATTGTTTCGAGGTGGAATTTAATTAAGATGAAAATCTTTACATTGAGTTGAACTAATCCGACCTGAATATAATTAAAGTTAAGTGTAAATCTGAACTAGACAAATCTAATTTTAACTCTAGACAAATCTAAGAACGAAGTACGACAATAAGTATTTTAATCGTTGAAGTAGTCTCCGTATATGAGTTAAAGAGCATATGAGGACTTAAGCAAAAAACCCGGGTTGAGAATTAAACATGCTTGATCTCGAGTAGCCTTATCACTTACGATAGTTACTCATTGGAATGTATTCCGATACATGCACGTGTTATGAGGAAGTTGAAAGAGTAGGAATATGTGTGGGGCAAAATAACGATTGTTTAGAAGTGGAGTTTAATTCAAGTGAACATCTTTAAATTGAGTTATACTGATCCGACCTGAATATTATTGAACTGAAGTGCAAATTTGAACTAGACAGATCTGATCTGAACTAAACTTAGATGAATATAACTGATCGAAACAGAACTAAATTGAATTGAATAGAGTTGAGAAATTTAAATATAACATACATTCAAATTTGAATATATCAATCTTAAAAGTCCTACATGTATAAGCAGAACACTAATAGTACAACAATTATTGTTCCATAATTACTTCAAATTTGGGCAGAATTAAGTAGCTTAATTCAAACTACTTACAGTTCCCAAGCAGTTAAACCTGTTCTATCTTCCGACAATTTAACAACGTACGGAGTGGTTTTAACGATTTCTGGTGAGTGTTTATTACTAACTTTATTTGGTAGTGGTTCGGTTCAATATTCAAATAACTACTGCTAATTCTAAATTCTAACAATATTATCGTTAAATATTTATATGGTTTGTGTATTCGTGTCAGCTCTGTAATCTGAATGGAGCAGAGACAGAACATTGTTAATTGCGTGTCACTAATTCACTGGACCAATCATTAACTCATCCAGTCCAGAATGATAATGCAGAAAAAATTTCGAAAAACAGTTGCTTATTAATTACCCGCAAGTTTATTCTGGTTACACTCGAAATCTTTAAAAAAGAAAAAAAAAAAAGAGATCCGTTGAAGAAAAACGTATTTCTTGAGAAGAGTTGAAATCGAAGAATGCTTAATCTAAAAAATAACCAGACTGCAGTTAATCCAATGGGTATGAAGATTAAGGAAACGAAGATCCTAACCTTCCCACTAGAAATGAAAATAATAGAAAGGCGAGGTAACAAAACCGGAAGGAAGAGAACGGAGAACAGATAATGCAAATGAAATTGCTTATTTGGTTTATGAGTTCAAGTACCTTTCTATTTGTTTCCATAAAACTACGCTAATAATCCGGAAAAGAGATGATACTTATACGTGACATGTGAGGATACGATTTAAGTTGTTACTTGATATACATTTATAACAACGACATCGACAACCCACAAACGACATACATTCTACATCATACCATCAAGTTACTACTAATACTAGTAATAACTATGGATAATAAACATGATTGAGCAACAAAACAATATTACTTCTTATACTAATAAACACATATGTACATGTCGTATTTTATTCTTACACTCGCGAACAATTTCGAAATAAACCATGTCGAACATAGCTCTTTAAATATACATGTGTCAATGGAGGGAAAAGAAAGTAGTATTTGGATTATCTGTCATTTGTCATTCTTAACTGAGTAATGAATTTAAATTTTATACTGTTTGGAGAATACTTGAATAATTTTGTCTTTTCCATTAGTAGTATACAATTTTGAATCACATAGCATTAGAATTTTAAAATGTACTACAAGAGAAATGTGATAATTGATATACATAAATGAGTGGTATTTAGTGCATTTTTCAAATACAATTTTGAAATTGAATATAGACAATATAGTCATAAAATACATTAATTTGATGGTTGCTTTGGGTTTCTTATGGTACATGTGATTATGTGCATTTGAGTGGAACACTCAAACAAGAAAGAAAAATTCATAAATGTTATGAATAGGTATGACTTTGATGTCTTAGCAAATGGCAATATAATTATTTATCACACTCTTAAACATTATTCCAAAATTTTCTTCATTGGAGTCATTATATTTACTTTTATACTGATTTCTTAATAAAACTTACTTTTAAATACCTTTTACAAAAATATATTTACTTTTGTTTTTTAAAAAACTTTTCATAATCTCATCAGCCATTCAAAACAAAATTTCCTAATTAAAGTCTCACAAGCCACTTCAATAAGCCTTTTCGAAATTTAAAAAACTAGTCCACCACCTCAAAAGAAAAACCTCAATTTGTTTAAAAAAAACATAAATAAACTTATCTTATTATAGATAACCCTTACAATCGTACATGCTTTATTCGAACTTCTCATAATCTCGCTAACCATTTCAAACAAATTTCTTCTTCAAATCGTCCTAAGCCACTACAATACCACTTTTTGAACATTTTTTTTTTTTAAACTAGTCAATATTATATTATTATTTACTCAATCTAAAAAAGAAAAAAAAAAGCCTAATTTTCTTTCAAAAAGAGCAATTTAATAATAATAAATGCTACCATTTGTCATCTTCCCCACCACACTCAAAACGTCGCCGTTGTAAGTTCCCGAAAAAAAATTCAAATTCTTTCCAGAAAATAGCCTGTACTCAAATTAAGCACACTCACCAACTTTACTAAAAGCGACTGAATAACTATTCAGCCCCACTCCCTCTCTCCATTATTCATACACATACGCCTATACGTACACTTTCCCTCTGTATCTATAGGTCTGTATATTTCTCTATCTCTCTCTCTCTCTCCACCATTTTTCTCTCCTTTTCTTCTCTGCTCTCCACAAAGTGTAGTGGTAAAACTAATTCCACTAGGTCAGTGAAATGTTCCAATCTATCTGCCTCTTTGTTTGTTAATTCTTACTCAATTTTGCCGACATTTTGAGAATTTCGCTTTTATTGTGACTTGTCATTTGGAGTTTGCTTTATTTATAGACTTTACTCATTCGTGAGGTGTCGTTTGGGAGTTTAGGTTTGAGAGGAGGTGGTTTTGGGTTGAGGAGGTCCAGATCTGGAGTGGCATTTACTTGCTGAGTTGAGTTTTGGTGGTGGTTGTGTTTGTTGTAGTTTTGCGGTTTTGTGTGTGTTTGGTGTTGGTTTTCGGTGGCTTTTTGTGAGGATATTGCTGTAGATCTTGCTCGTTTTGTGAGTGGTTTTAGCTCAATAGGCTGTCGCATTTTTGGTTTGGGTGAAATTTGGAAATGAAACGTTGATATTTCTGTTTACTGTGGTTTTCTTCGTTGTTTTTGTTCGTTTGGAGCTTAGGAGAACTGTTTTCCTGTCCGTTTTGGTTTCACGATTGGGGAATTTTCTTCCGGGAAAAGGAAATTGGGAAAGTTATATTTGATTTTGTGTATCTGTGTTTGGAGGCGGAGTTTAAGGCTTGTTAGTTGCAGATTAGTTTGAAAATTAGGGTGGGTGAGTTTGTTGCTTGTGTTCTGTTTTATTTTATTTCTGTATGTAATCGTGTTTCTAAGGGCTGTTATTGTCCATTGCTACGTTTTTGAGTATTTGCTTACTTTGGTTGTAATTGTGTATTTAAGTGATCTTATTGTTTCTGCAATGTTATTAAGGCTTGCTTCTTTTTGGAACAATGCAGGGGTTTAATCAAGTCACTGCTGCTCTAACAGCGGGTTAATATGGGCAAGTCTCCTGGAAAATGGATTAAAACCGTTCTCTTCGGCAAGAAGAGTTCTAAATCTCAGTTTTCTAAAGTAAGAGCTTCGCTTTTGTATTTCCTTTTTTGGAGGTTGTTTTGGTTATTCATTTAGCTGTTATTTTGCTGCCGATTTTTGTGCTTGGTTGAAATTCCATGTTCAACAAATAAACAATAGTTTGGTAACATGTCATGTATCTTATTTGGAATATGTACTGCTCATATGAAACAATTTATTTCCTCTGTCATTTGGCCTTTGACGCCTCAAATACTTCTGTAATACTCCACTTTAGTGGGGTTTTCTGTAACACTTCTGTTTTCTGTACTATTGGCTTCCATTTGTGGTGATGCTCAAGTTTTTTTGAAGCTTTCAGCTGGCCGTTCTACCAGTTACATCACTTCATTTTTGTCTTTGTTTTCTGTGAGCTACAATTCACTCGAGGGACAACTGTCTATCACCTTAATCTGTTTTCAATTTGCCTTAGTATAATTTATGATTAACAATAATTTCTGAAGTATCGTAGACTTATAAACTTGTTTGTGCTGATCATGTTTTTTCACTTTCTGTGAAGAATGTCATACCTGGTAAAAGGACTACTGCAAGGACAGCAGTGGAAGATCCAGCTGGAGATTCCTTAGAGATATCAAATCCCTCTCAGATTGTTGATAGAGGTGCAGATAATGTACAACTAGAGAATGGCTCTTCTGGCACTCCATGTGTCAATGATGCTTCCATTCCTGTGGATCAAGATGCTGATACAAATATTGTGTCAATTCCGCTTAGTGATGCTGAGATGCAAAGGCAAGATGAGGCTGCGGCAAAAGCTCAAGCAGCCTTTAGAGGTTACCTGGTAAAATGATCTTCCATCACATGACAATTTGTTAATGTACTTATTTTAAATCCTGTTTCAGCTCTACAATTGGGTATATTTTTTTTATGAGAGAGTTGACCAGTTTGTTTCCAGACTTGTGGTTTGTTGTTAGTTGGCGAAGTCAGGCTGTTGTATTTTCTGACTCAACTTACTATTGACTTTTGAAATAAGTAATAACCTAATCCTTTCTTTTTTTGTCCAAAATGTAAATCACGAGTTCCATTTGGTGGATATGTCTAAAGCTGTTCCAACTTCCAACATTGTCGGCAGAATTAGTAGGCTTCCCACAGGGGACATTAAAAATAATGATTGGGGGATAATAATAAGGAACTGATGCCTTTCTACTACTAGGATATATGTCATATAAAATTAGTGTATGTTTATAGATGGGAGCAACCTGACTGAATATGCATGCAGTTTCATTCATGGTCTAGGTTTTAATACTGTTATTCTCTCATTTCTACAAATTCTGTTTTAAAACTTCTAGGTGTTTTATGTTTTGCTCATATTCTCCACATTTTCGACAGGCTCGTCGTGCCTTCCGTGCTCTCAAGGGTATTATAAGGTTACAAGCTCTAATTCGTGGGCATCTGGTCAGGAGACAGGCTGTTGCAACTTTGCATTGCATGCAGGCAATTGTCAAGCTCCAAGCTCTGGCACGTGGACAAAAGGTTCGTTAGACTTAAGTTACTGCCAATGAAATTATAAAATTCACAATGGGAGATCCCTAACCAATTCTTCTCTCTTATAATCGGATGATCTATATATGTTGATTCTTCTACTGTATTACTTATTTACATATTTTACCTTAGAAGTCTACGGTAATTATGATTCAGCATGTGGTTAGAAGTTCTTTTCTGAATCTGTCACTAGACTACAAGTACCATTTCGTTGATATAGTCACTAGAAGTACCATTTCTGTACGTGTCAAGATATATGTTTTATCAGCCTTCCCCCCCAACATACTTTTTATATTTCGAAACCTGAAAATACAATTGCACTCGAAAGCTCTTGCCACTGGGATATGTCGATGGTGGTTGTATATATGCATTCTTTTATCAAATCTAGACCTTTTCATGTATCTGATTATCTATGCAATAGGTGGAAGTATTTTCATTCATCTTTCAAGTTTCAAGATTCTCAATGATGCTTGCTAATTGTATTTCTTCCACAGGATGCTAAACTTGTTGGTATAGGAGCAGACACTGTTTTCCGGTCAGAGAAGCTAGCAACGAACTTGTTTCTTCGCAAGGTAAGACTTTAGGCTCGATAATGGATGTGATATGAGAACTAATAATATCTTTTCCCCTACTATAAAAATTTCCTCCCTAAGCATAGTGTCAAACTTTGTGAGTGGTTTGTTTTACTTGTAATAAGGGGCTCCATATTATGCTTCAAGAGAGGTGTCACAGGAACAAGTATAGCCTCCTGTGCTAAGACTCCACCAATTTCATTTTTCATTATTCAGTAATAGTTTTTGTCTGTAAAAAAAAAGCAGTTTTCATTTGCATTTGGGATAGCGAGAGGTATACATCAATTGTTTGTCTACAACAATCCATCTTAGACCTAGCAAAATAGGGGTTTTAGTGATTTATTGAAGTAGAGCTGTTAGTTGGTGATTTATTGAATATTTGACTATTTTGACTGATGCCTTTATGTTATTGTAAAGTAGTAACATTTACTGCTCCACAAGGA
The DNA here is from genome assembly GCA_036897195.1 of Plantago coronopus. Classification (NCBI taxonomy): domain Eukaryota; kingdom Viridiplantae; phylum Streptophyta; class Magnoliopsida; order Lamiales; family Plantaginaceae; genus Plantago; species Plantago coronopus. Next base: position 22,625 of record JAYMSL010000245.1, read on the forward strand.
AAACAACATTTTTTTCTTCTCATATTTTGTTTTTGTGCCCAGCTTCTTGCCTCATTGCCAACTGCTATGCCCCTGGCTCTTCAATACGATCTGGCTGAACCAAATTCCGCCCAGAACTGGCTTGAGCGCTGGTCAATAGCTCACTTCTGGGAATCACCTTCAAGGACCAAAAAGACTTCGACTGCAAAGTCTCACAGGAAGCCTGCTCAAATTGCGGAACCTGATTCTGGGAAATCAAGGAGGACCATCAGAAAAGTTTCAGCTGCTACAAACGGTGACAACGGCGACCTAGCTTCTTCAGAGGCAGACAAGCCAAAGCGCATTCCAAGGAAGATTACGCAAACTGAGTCAGTGCAAGAACATCCCCAGACGGAGCTCGAGAGGGTGAAGCGGAGTTTGAAAAAGGTGTCTGCTTCTGCAGCGGTAGCATCTGAAAAATCAGAAACAGAACCTGAAAAGCCAAACACAGTAACAGATCCTGCAGTTCCTGATGTTTCTGAGCAAGACATAATATATTCTTCTGACAAACCAGCTGTTTCAGATGTCATAGATGAGAGTCCAGTTCTACTTGAAGATACTTCTAGAACTATGTCAGTGGATGAGCCAGTTGAGGTGCCACTTAATGATAATCCAATTGTGGAGACTCCAAGTTCAGAAAATGGTGAAAAGATTGAGAATAATGTAATCTTGCATGAGGAAGTAAGTGTCAAGGATGAAGAGACTGGCAAGGAGAATCACAAGGTACGGAAACGGAGATCTCTTCCAGCAAAGCAGGAGTATGCAGAGAATATATCACAGAACACTCCAAGCCTGCCTAGTTATATGGCAGCCACTGAATCTGCCAAGGCTAAGCTTCGAGCGCAAGCTGCTGCTAAAATTGCCGAAGATGCTGCTGCTGAATACAATCAAGCACGACGTCATTCCTTGCCAGCTTCCAATGGAAAATTGACCTCATTGTCTCCAAGGATACAGAAGCCTGTTCAAACCAATGGCAAGGCTGGCAGCAAACTTAACAAACCCATGACAGCCTCTAGAGATGGTAAATCTTTTCTTTGGCATATAGATTACATTTAGGCATGCCTCTTATTAAATGCATATAAATCCTGCATGTTACGTGCCACTTATGCTAGAAGCGTAGAACTACCTGAGACTGTGTTATTTAACTAATAATTTATTCTGCTATGCACCCGTCCCATCCCCAACCATAAAGGAAAAAAAAACCCTCATTTGATTACCTTTCTTGGCATATCCTTTTTTTTTAATAAAACTATTCCAATATCTGGCCAATTAGCTGCAATATTGCACCTATGTACTTGAATAGAGTCAAGTATCATACTGAGTGATTAATGTGGGAATTATTTAATTATGTATCAGCCCATTATAACTTGACTGCATTACCTTTCAGATAAGGGGCTTCAACCCGGGTGGAGGAGATGAGAGTATGACATCTGGTACTTATGCGGAACGTTGAGTGACCGACCATATAGCTGATGAGCTCCGATTGGAGCTGAGTTGTGTGTTGAAGGTGGAAGTAAATTGACAAAAATGTAGTAGTTTGGTAATGTCGTGTTGTCTTCTGTGTCTGTCACTGAGGATTTAATTATGCAATGTATAGCCATAGATCAAGAGTGTGTTTCGGGTTTTGTTTGATGTTTCTCATTACATTCATCAACTTGTAAACTGCACTTTTCTGGTTGTCTGTCTTACTTTTTGTTGGAAGTTCTGGTCTTTCTGTCCCAAGCCGAAAAAGTCGGCTATTTAGTCTGATTATTTTCTTCATGTTACTATGTTAATAGTAGTAGAAAACAAACTTTTCCATGCCTGCAAGTTCGCAAAAAGTGTAAAGTGTAAACCTGTCTGTTTATGGCACATTCTGTCAAATACGGTATAAATGTCTTTTTGACAAAACCACCAGTTAAGAGGTTATGTAATGCTTTGGCACTCTATTGAATATTGATATTTACTCCATGTTTTCCAAAACTTTACCCACTTTTCATTTCTGGATGTCCAACAAAACTTTACCCATTACTAAATAAGGAAGGTACCCTACACAAAAAAACATTATTTTAACATCAACACTTCTTTATCACCACACATTCTCAAAAAGTAACATACCCCACTTACTTTTTCATTTTTTCTCTATTACTTTAACTCATTTTCTTAAATTACGCGTTAATCCTAACGGGTAAAGTTTTGTTGGACGGAGGGAGTACCAAGGAGATGACTTTAGGAGGGAGGAACGATAATGTATACTTAACGTAGAAAGGACTAATATGTTTAGCTGTTTAGGTTGATTTGGTAATGTTTGTGAGAACAAGTTAAGTTAGTCCACCTACAATTTTCTCCCAAGTAAATGCCTTACTATATGGAGTACTGGAGCACATATTCTGGTCCCAATTCTAATATCTCACTAGTATCTGCTTGTGCGACTAATCCAACCAAGTATCGACAGACCTTTTTTAGGAGACAACACTTCATTTGTTACATTTACAACTCTCGAAAACATTTTTAGCCTTAATCTTAATATAGTAGCAAGTATCAAGTGGTAGGTATAAGTGTATAACGTATACTGTTGTTACATGTTTCATGAGTCTAATGTTGTTACTTCTCATTTGTGGTAATAATAAAATAAAATAAAATAAATAATAATCTCTTTGTACTGTACTTTAGGTTTAGGTAGATGTACACAAAATTGGGCTGCTATGATACTTAACTGGGCTTTTGTGACTGTGAACATGGGCCTGTTTGGCAGATCTAAAACAGCCCAAAATATACACCATCTTCCGTCCTTCTCATAAGTAACCTAGTTTTGCTGCAGAAAATATCTTTTTGGAGTCGCCGGCGATATTCATCGTAACTCAGGTAACATTCATGAATTATTGTTATTTTCTGAACCAATTGTGAATAGTTTATTACCTTTCATCACTTTTCCGATACTCCAAGTGTTATTGATTAGCTAGAAAATCACTGTGAAGAAGGTAGAAGAAAAGATGCATTTTTCATGTTTAAATGACTATTCAGTGGAGTTAATCTGTGAATTCTGTGGAATATGGTGAATCGATTAATCTGAGATGCAATTCGGAAGGATCTGTACTTTTGGGATTCAGTTTGTAGTTTATTTTCATATCATTCATATGTAAATGGGTAGATGAGTTAATTTCTGTAGCTCGCATTGAACTGCATTTTATTGAATTTAATCAGTAGAGATACATTATGTAGGATGTTGAAATTGAATGATTTGTAAAATTTTAGTGCCTCAAGTTTGATGATCTCTGTTACAGATGGCCGCGGCAGTGAAGAGTGGAGTGGTTGTCCCAGAGTCGGTTTTGAAGAAGCAGAAGAGGGCTGAAGAATGGGCTCTAGCTGATTCGAAAGCTCTTGAAGAGTATAAGAAGAAGAGGGTTGAGACTAGGAAGTTGATCTGCAAAAAGGCTAAGGACTACGCAAAGGAGTATGAGGAGCAGGTATACTAAATGATCCATGTTTGGGCTGATAGGAGTATTGTAAAGTAGTCTGTTTGTTGATTACTTGACTTAGTTGTTGATTGTCTTTTAGGGGAAATAATTGATCAGTTTGAGCTGAATGGAGTAATGTGTCTTCTGTTTGTTGACTTAGTTGTTGATTGTCTTTTAGGGGAAAGAATTGATCCGTTTGAAGCGTGAAGCTAGATTGAAGGGTGGCTTCTATGTCAATCCCGAGGCAAAACTTTTGTTTATTGTCAGAATCCGCGGGTAATTAATCACTTTCTGCCTTTTGCATGGAGAATGAGCTTGTTTAAGGATACTACTGATACTGTTTTTTTGGTGTTATATTTCAGTATCAATGCTATGCATCCTACGGTGAAGAAAATTTTGCAGCTTCTGAGATTGCGCCAGGTGCTTGAACTGTTTTAATTATGATGTTTCTCTCCTTTGCGTGTGGTGTATTGTATGTGTGTATATGATAATTTTGGTTTGCACCATTATCTTTGTTATTTCACTCCGTGTTGTCTTTCATGCACTTTGCTATGTAAATGCTCGTAATAGACTTCTGCCTCTATAAGTGCTCTGGAGTGGTCACGCTGGTGCATTTACAATGTCTAGACTATTATATTAATACGATTGTGTACTGGGAATCTCGATCTTGCTTATTCCAAACTTCCATTGTGTGTCTGCTTGTTTCAACTGAACTATGTTAAAGAAAATGATTTCCCTTAATAAATTAGAATGACCCTCGTACTGTCATGTTGTTCTTATGTCTATATCAGTTTGTGTTTGGTAATTGTGTGTTCATTCTTGATATGGGAGGAAGATCCCTGCTCACATAACAAGTAACAATCTCTAAAATTGTTTTCTATTATGTTACAGATCTTTAATGGTGTGTTCTTGAAAGTTAATGTTGCTACCATGAACATGCTCCACAGGGTTGAGCCATATGTCACATACGGGTTAGTATCTGAAGTGCTAATTTTTTTCCCTGATGTATAAAAGAAGCACACAACATCTAGCAACTTACCGTTTCATTTTATATCCATCAGGTACCCCAACCTCAAAAGTGTCAAGGAGTTGATCTACAAGAGGGGCTACGGAAAGGTGAACAAGCAAAGAATTGGGCTTACTGACAATTCAATTGTCGAGCAGGTCTTGGGCAAGCATGGAATCATATGCATGGAGGATCTTATCCATGAGATCATGACTGTTGGACCCCATTTCAAGGAAGCCAACAACTTCCTATGGCCATTCCAACTGAAGGCTCCATTGGGAGGACTGAAGAAGAAGAGGAATCACTATGTTGAAGGTGGTGATGCTGGTAATCGCGAGGATTACATCAACGAGCTTATTAGAAGGATGAACTAGTTATGTAGTGATGTTCTTCAATGGGACAGGATTATGTTTTAGTGCTTTGATACCTCTTTTAAGTGCTAAGGACTGCAGTTTTGTATTTGAATTACCCAGTCACTCTTTTTTGACATCATCAAATTTTGGATATTCGGTTTTCAGTATCTATCTTTGTCTTAACTGTAAGATGTCTGATACACATTGATACAAGATTTCTAGGTTGCTTGTCTGTGTAGACTTTGATTATGTCTATGATTAGTATCCGAAGTTAATGAATAGTGAATAATGATATATTGCACCTGTTCTCTGGACTTGGGCTCAACGATCCGTCTACTTCAGTCCAGTCTTCTAAGATTGTGTAGTTGAATTGAACATAGCCTAAATAGAGATTATTAAATAGAGATTATTAGGCTTAATTGTACTAGTTAAATCTTGGAAAATGGTTTAAAGACTCGAGGTGAATTGAACAAGATCGAACTGAAAGACTCAGACTCGCTCCGTATGAAGTTTGAAACTAAGGACTAAGTGTAGTAAGTTGAAAGAATTGTTAATTTAGTCGAAGCACACTTAACAACTATATAACCAAACTTCTATAGTTCACGGGGCTGTATTATAGACCATGTTACTAAGCCTGTAATGTAATTAACATGGGGTGATAAGATATCTAGTGAGAACAAAATTTCAACTCAAAGAGTAAAATTTGTACACAGAACAAATTTTGTTAAGGATGGAGATATATTATTAATATTGTAAATAGAGAATTGATTTGACAATAGTGAATTGTAAGGTTTAATAAATTAATTAACTATTTACGTAGTTTGCAGTTTATTGCGTGAACTTTATTATAAAATAGAAAAAGGAACACATTTAAAAGATACTCCCTCCGTCCCACAAAACATTATCCACTTTCCATTTTCGGACGTCCCACAAAACTTTACCAATTACCAAATAAGGAAGCTACCCTACACACTAAAACATTATTTTAATATCAATACAATTCTTATCACCACACATTCTCAAAAAGTAACCTACTCCACTTACTTTTTCATTTTTACTCCATTATTTTAACTCATTTTATTAAACTGCGCGCCAACCCTAACGGGTAATATTTTGTGGGACGGAAGTAGTATGGATTGTGTCCTAATCAGAAAAAGAAAAAACTATTCACTGGAATCGTCATAGGAATCAATGAATTGCAGACTAGACTAGTATAAAATTAAAACTACTACGTTACTAAAATGGGAAGCTTTTGAGAAAACAAATACGGTCAGTCAGTGGCATTTGAAATGGGAGGGAGCGAGTGCGACGATGTATACACCATACATGACCTTCCCTTTTCTAATCTGTCCCTCAGCTCAAAAATGGACGACTTTCCGATCGACAAAATCCAAATCTCCGGCGCAACCCTAGCCTCCCTCCTCCACCGCGCCGCCACCTCCTCCGGCGACATCCACGGCTACCTCTTC
>JAYMSL010000246.1:0-28893 GCA_036897195.1 Plantago coronopus
GGGGGGGGGGGGGGGTGAGTTGAAACAGGCATGCACGCGCCTGCATTAAAAAACAAAAAAAAATGCGAACAAGAGTTTTCGTCGGGGGGCTGGTTCACCCTAACCAGCCCACAATATGGGTTTTTGGTGGTTCATGGGGGATGAACCACCCCATGAACCACCATAGTGACCATCCTAACACAACTGGGGTCACTGTCCAGTTCGAGGGACCCACTTATTGATAAATGTTTTTTATAAATATGTGTTATATTTTCGCATGAATATTAAAAAACTAAGTATAAAACTTGTTTATAATATAATATTTGTTTATATAAAATTTGATAAATGCCTTCTCTTTTAATATGTACGATTTGACACCAAGAATGAATATGTTTCGATAAGTTTTTATTTTTAATAAATAATTGAAAATTACACAATTTATCAAACAACAATACAAAAAATACAAAACCTATAAAAAAAAAGGCCACAATAACATAAATATGATTCACGTGTATAACACGTGACGCGATTCTAGTATTATATAACCCAATTGTGGGCGCGTGTGGAACTAAGTCAGAATTGTGAATTGTGTAATCTGGTCCGTTCAGACATCATCCGCGCGTGGGTCATCCTAAGCGTTGATTTATATCTTCTTCGGCAAAAACCTAGTGTATCTCTCTATTATCGTTCTTCTTCGACTTATCTCACATGTCCCCTTTTCAATAACCAATTCAACGCCAAAATTACATTTTCTAGCGAAGATTATTATGAATTTCAATTCTTTGCTCGAAACTCTTCAATTTGGTATGTGTCAAGCATTGGTGAACGACTCTCTAGCGAAGATAGTCTATGGAATATCATGTCTAATATTGTAAAACTATGACATGTTTGACATTTTAAACATCATTGAAGTTTGAAGTTTGTTGTGTTTTGCAGAGTTTAATTTATGCTCTAATTTCCAGTTCTCTTGTAATTCTCAATTTATGATCATTATTCATTTGTTTTTTGCATTGTTTCTTTGTCTGCTATTTGGGATGGTAGAAGGTGTGCGTAAGGTTTGGAGTAAGCACTGTTACATATCTGAGCTGACAGTGTAGATTAATGCATGTTATTCAAAAAAATCAGTATGACATAATAGCAATATTGGTGAACTGCTGTATGATTTGTCAAGTCTATTAATTTAAACCCCGTTGATTGATGTTACTTTAAACAAAAAAAATAAAATAAAATAAAAATACATGATTAACTATGGAGAGTGGTGAATTCAAGTTAAGTGAACTTCCTCTTATATTAAACTTCTCATTTTATCATTTTGGGTGTCTCTTTTCAAACTTTCTAATTCCATTTTTTTACATACTACTTCTACTAACAACAATAAATATATTTAAAAGTATAACAATTAATATATCTAATTTGCACCTCCACTACCAATATTTTAATCGAAATTCTCCCTCCGTCCCGTATTGAATGTAACATTTGGAAATGAACACAAATTGTAAGTTGAAGTTAACGAAAATTATGATATTGATATATAGTACAAGTAGGGTATGATTGTAAATAATTATTGAAATTAGAGAAATTATTTGTATATAGTACATGTCGAGTTTGATTGTATATAATTTAAAATATAAGTAATAAATACTTTTCATAAATGAAAAATTACATTTGTAACAGGGCATTCTAAATGGCAAAATATTACACCTAGCATGGGACGAAGGAACTAACACTTAGATGAGACATGATGAAGAATGAGTTTGTACTTAATGTGAAGATATATACAATATATGTGCAACCTTATGAACTTTTTTTTCGAAACGGCAAAATTTTATATATCACAATAATGTATAAGTAACAAGTGCATAATAGGTACACTTGAACACTCAATCTCAAAAAAAATGAGGACCCAAAACCCAGACAAAAGGCATGACTAGAGCGGGATTCCGAAAACTAACAAGATCAATCCCAAGAACAGCCGACAACGTTTAGCCGTGAGGATTGAAAGACAACCTTATGAAATTACAAAATGAAATCCGTGTCACTACTGCATTTACGATCCTAGGACGATAATTCCTAGAAAAATAAAGCGTGTCCTAATACCATAGAACCAAACACGGACACCGCGCTAAACACGGTGCTTCTTTCTAATATATATAAGGATAAATTACATATACAACGTTCATACGTTCTATATTTTTCAATTTTTATCGGTGACGCTCGCAATTACGCTCCAGATGATCTAGGTTGTATTAGTTTTTTTTAAACTTTTTTTCGTTAAGTTATTTTGTTAATTTGTATTTTCTATGCCATGCAGCTATATATGGTCTCCCATTCTATGACATAGCTTCTTTTTTTTTGAGATAATGACATGCTTCTTTTGTTTTCCATTTCTTCTTAATGGTCGGTCATATGTGGCATATATTTATATATATATGCATACATTATAGTAGAATGTTAGATAAAAGGACTAGAAGAGAAAATGACAATGGACTTGGATGCATGGAACTTAAAAGTATGGTGGCCTCAGTGAAAGGAGGGAATTACTTGAGGATCAATGTGGAAGACATTCGATGAAACTAAAACGCGAGACACATAGTACGATTTTTATTTTCTATTTTCGGAAACGACAAATCTAATTACATTTAAAATACGTACTCCTAATTATATACCACCTTAAACCTACAATACACTCATACAAATCTTATAACTCTAACCTAGATTATCTTATACTTTTTTGTCGGAGTTCGAACCATCAAATACAGTATTACTCCAACTTCCTTAACACAGACGGATACGATAATAGTGGAGGAAAAGTATTGGCACATATATAAGAACCTAATATTATTTCCGTTGTGTCAAGAGTCACCTCAACGTTGATGTTAACTCTGATTGTCACAATTGTAATAGTATACTTTCAGGTTATTGAAGTGTTCAATTTTTTAACTTCACTCAAAATGGATATAGTAATGTTGAGAAATTAGACTAAATAGATTATTATTATTATTTCTCTTTTGGTTCCTTATTGTTCAATGGTAAAATTCAGAGTGTGCAAGCTATTTTACTTTCTACAACTCAAATTTTGAAAAAGTAAATAAATAACCGGATATGATAATTGTGTGAAAGTTTATAGATAATTATAAAGTTAAAGTAGTACTACTATACTATAGAAATTTTGTATAAGAATGAACAAAAAGCAGAGGAAAAAAAATTAAGAGTCCTATAATTTGTTAATGAACACACACACAAAATTCATTCATTTCCTTAGAAAACAAAAGTTGAAGATTCGTTCGTATAATTTGTTGATTTGATTAAAGTACATATCAACTGTTGATTTGATCAAAGTACATATCAACTGATCAACACACACCACACACACACACACACACACACACACACTCCCTCACTCTCCACAAAAAGCTTGCAACATTATATAATTATGGTGATATTATATTCCAAGTCATTTTTTATAATTTTCCATTTTACAAACAACTGGATCTAAAAAATAATTCCATGCGTTCCTTTAGCTCTCAGTATCTTGTTCTTGTATGTATGCTTAGATATTTATGATATGGGCTTGATCCACAGTATGTTGTATCTACCTAAAAGAGTTTATCCATTTTCCCTGCATTTATCAATAATTTTGCTTTAAGATGTGTGTAGGTGTTTTATTTGATAGTAAAATATATATAAAAATATGCCTACTTTTGTTTATAGTGTAGATTGTGGAAATCAAGAAAAAAGGTTTTCATGGGAAAAAGATGCATTTTCCAATATGGATTCCTGGATGCACAATTGTTGATTCATAGCTGCATTCACTTTTACACTCATTGTTGATACGACTTCCTCAATATCTTCCCGAACTTGATTCATGGATGTGTAAATCGACCGAAAATAATCTGTAGCTATTTTACCCAACTCCGGCATCTCTGTATGTAACACACCCGTTGAATCACGCAGACCATCAATGGTGTTTTGCCGTCGGCGTTGAGACTCAAAAGAATTGAAAAATTTCGTGTTTTTATCACCCTCGGCTAACCAATGTGCGTTAGCTCTTTGCTTCCATATAAGATCTTCCTAATCAGCCAATTTTTCAAACGCTAACTTTTATCCTGAATTTCTTTCTTCCTAGCCTCTGTATACGTCATTGATTGAAGCCTATTCAATTCAGATTCTAACTGACGGGCTTTTTTCGGTACATTACCAAATTCCAGATTTCCCCAATCAGTTAGGCCCAACCGACAACCATCCAGATTTTGTATATTATCAGTTTCTCTATTTTAATACTCATGGACCTTTCTCGAACAATCATCACGTTTTAGCCACGTATGTTCAAAATAAATTACTTTCTTCGATCTATATCTATTCTTCTGCGCTGGACTATCTGTTTTGACTAATAACGACTGATGATCAGATCTACGGCACACCAAATGCTCAACTCGATAATGTGGGAACATTAACTTCCAACTCAAATTTGCAACAGCCCTATCAAGTCGAACTGTGTATTATGAGGATCCGGTCTACCATTATTCAAAGTAATCTTATACCCGGAGAAACCCAATTCAACTAGATCATTATGAGTCAACACTTCCCGAAAATATCTGAATCACCATGCCGGGATAGGAGGCCCTCCCAATCTGTCACCAGCAGACAAACTCTCATTAAAATCACCTACAACCAACCATTATCGTTGTGATACCCCTTTCAGATCATGAAGCAGCTTCCAAGTAACTTTTCTTTTCGACGATTCTGGTTCATCATAAAAACCAGTAATACGCCAAATACTTCCATGACCCTTGAACTGAACATTCGCATTCACATGATGCCTACTCTAACTGATAATTGACACAGAACAATCTTTATCCCATAATAATGCTAGACATGATTTACCAATAGATGGAACACCAATACCAAACATATTCAAACTAGACTTCAACTTATCAAACTTATAGATATTCAAACGAGTCTCTATAAGAAAAATAAGAGGGGGGGGGGGGGTGAAAGTCACAAATTAGCTCATTTAAGGCTCGAACTGTCCAAGAGTTCCCCAGACCCTGACAGTTCCAACTTAGACAACTCACTTGCATAGGCGGGGCTGCTCCGCAGCACCCACCTCTAGTTCAGATATATTCATAATCAGTGCTGTCAATTTCTTAGGAGAAGAAATGGGAGCCACGTTTTCTTTTTCATCTGGATTACATTTACTCCCAATGACCACACTTACCATTTTCTCCTTATTTCTACTACCTACCGGACGACCACGTCGCTTAAAGGTTACTGGGGTTTTAGGCTGAGTATTTTTAACTGACTGGAGCGGAATTCGATTGAGTTTGGATATATTGTCAATTGGAGAGGCTAAGTTAGTTTGTACCGGTTGGAAAAGGTGAATAGTTGGTTGATAGTGTGATGGAAATATAGTTAAAAGGTAATGGGCTATTCTCATCTATGGTCATATCAGATATGGGATCAGGTATTGGTGTATGAAAGGGGATAACAACAGTATGGAGAGACTTAAAAGGCTCCAGCACCGAACTACTAGCAACTTGCGCCTGTACAATTTCAGACGCCTTCACAGAATCATTCAACAAGAATAGCTTTGACTTTCGACTCACAATTATCTTTCTATGTTTGTCAAGACCTTAAAAAAAATTAGTATAAGAGAAAACTCTATTTTCCAATAATTTAAGTAATTTTTATACTCAAATCCGAAAATTTAGTACTATCCAAGTTCAAATCATTAATCCAATAGTATATATTTGCATTTCCTTGTTTGTACAATACAACATATAAATCGGAAGGTACAATCCTGTCGAGCCCAATATCGTCAACACAGAGTCAATAAACCTTTCCCAGACAGACATACAGATACACGCATTCGCTGGACATATCTCCATAGGAAACAAAGAAGAAAGAGACTGACAGATAAACATACAACACTTCCAATCCCCCCAATTCATTCAAATAATATACACACATATAGGTGGTGTATTCACCTGAATCGGAGATTGGGGACAAGTGGAGATGGAGCTCCAGAACACTGTCAAGGAAGCCCTAAATGCACTGTACCATCACCCAGACGACGCCGTTCGCATGCAGGCCGATCGCTGGCTGCAGGAGTTTCAGAGGACTATTGATGCTTGGCAGGTAGACTTTGCCGTTTCTCGTTTTGCAATTGGTTTTGTCACCTGTTTGGTTATGGTTGTGCTTTCGCGATTGGATTTTTGAATGTTGATTTGAGATGTTTAGTTGATTAGTTCAAAGACGACCACTTTCTGGCTTTCTGCCTATTGATTTTACTGGAATGATAACCAATTGATTCGGAGCTAAGCTAAGAGTTATTTGCTGAGCTTCTTCTCAGTTTATTTGAGCTGCATTTGAAATGGTCAGCTCGGGTTGGAGGATTCAAAATTTGACATTTCTTGCGAATTTTAAGTAATTAATCTGAGGTGGTTTTGTTTTAAGAGAAAAGAATCTCCTTGCGTTCACAAGTTAATTTCTGTTGTCACTGATTGGAATGTAACAGCACAAAATTTTCTGGTTGAAGGTTGATAAATGTATATATGCGATTCAGTATCAGACATGAATTGGTTTATTGGCATTGCAAGGGCCTTGTTCTGATAATGAAGCCTACAGTTTTAAATTATGATGATGAATCTTATCTAGTTTAGGGTGATATATTTCCTGTAGACCAGTACTTCTCTTTTTATGGCTCTCAGGCTCTGTTTGGATGGATCCTAAATAGCTCATCAAATTTGACTCTTTGATGGGTATTGTATGTTCCTTTATACAGTATTTGGTTTTCCCACCTCTCATGCCTTGTTCAATTGAATCTTAATGCACAATTGGTTTGCTCTTGTTGGGAAGAAGGGTGGGGGGTGAAGCTGTCCAGTATGCGTTAAGCTCTTGAACTAATTGATGATTTATGAGGTTGTCCAAGAAGCACAACTCCATCTTTTTGACAAATAGTTACCTCTGGACAAATGCCTGCAATTACCATAACTTACCAGTTGAAGTTGTCTTTTCACATTTCAGTTGTTCCCTTGTCATTTCAATACAATAAGAAAACTGTATGGAAGATTTGTATTTCCACGTTAGTTCTCATTTTGAATGTATAGTACTTAACAGTCTTAACTTACTCAGATAGTGTATGGTTTTGCACTATTGTTCTGATGTTTCCTGCTGATTGAGGCCTGCCAGTAGTTGTTAGATGCGTTGACTGCTGTTACTAGCTTCCTTTTAAATGAGTTGATGCCTTGTGCTGTACCCTAGTTTATTTTGTATTTTTTCTGATGTAATATACATAAATAATCTGTGTAAGTCCAACAAGATATCGCATTTTTAATTTTTTTTCCCCACGTTTTCTATGTTTGATTAAATTTCTTTCACGTGTGAATGTCTCCTGTTCATTTATTTATTTTTGGTGCGCAACCTTCTCCCTTGGTTACAGAATCCCATTTGAAGGAATTAAGCATCCTATATAAATTTTTTGATCTTTCCGTGTCACACTTGTTGCATACTAGTACTTCCCTTGAATCACTTAGACCTCCTCCGGGAAGACATTTCTCCAGCTGTTCAGCTTTCCTTCTCTTTACTGAAACTTTAATGGGAATTGTTTTTTCCGCTTCTGACACATATCACTATATTGGTGTAATTAATGTTTATTGTGGATAGGTGGCGGACAATTTGCTCCATGATACTGCAAGTAATCTCGAAACTTTAATATTCTGCTCTCAGACTCTCAGAAGCAAGGTGACTTTTGTTCTATTCCCCTGTTTAGAAATCTGTTCTCTTCCTCTTTAAATATGAGTGAGTTTCATTGATGATATGCGAAAATCAGTCCTTAGATTAATTTCATGGTGCAAACAGGTGCAACGTGATTTTGAAGAATTGCCTTCCGAAGCTTTTCGTCCATTACAGATTTCTCTCAATGTGAGTATTTATATTTGTGGGAATCAGCGTATTATGTAATCAGAATATTTTCAGAGAGCTGAGCTATTAAATGTGTGTGGACGGGTGCATGAACTTCCTTTTGCTAATATACCATTGTTCTTACAAATCATTTATTACACAGTTCTCAATTCGTAGTGACTCATCTTTCTAATTCCTTGAAATTGAACTTGATTTCCTGTTCATTTGCTACAATTTTCCACACGTGAGTGTTATACAGTGTCAAGTCTCTTCCTAAGGCATTCCATGGGAGATAGATCATGCCTAAATGAAGGATATCTCATTTTTCTATTATGCTCTGATGCAGATCTTGCTTAAATCGTTTCACAGAGGACATCCTAAAGTTAGAACTCAGGTAAAGATAGATAGTAATTTTGAAAGTCGAATCATTTATGGCTTAAATCCAGGAAGATATGAAGCTAAACGTCTTAATTTATAGATTAGCCTTGCAGTGGCAGCTTTGGCCCTTCATGTATCTGCAGAGGACTGGGGAGATGGTGGCATTGTTAGTTGGATTAGAGGCGAGATGAATTCTCATCCTGAATTCATACCCAGTTTTCTGGAACTTCTAAGAGTCTTACCGGAGGTATATGGATAATGGATATCCAATTTCTAAGAATGTGAGCTTATTCATGTCTGCATTCATGCAAATTGACACTCCCATAAATTGTTATTGAAGAAATGACGGCTCTATTGAAGTCGTTATATAGGCATTTCATACTGACTCAGTGCTATGCCTCCCAAGATTTATTTATGTGATCTTTCATTCTATTCCGTGCTGGATACTTTTAAAAACAATAGTTGAGTTCGGGTCTAGCATGCTGAGCCATGGACCTCAAATTTGTAACTTTTGACAGTTAGTCTAATGAATAATGATCCAGCTCGTATTGGACTCTGCGGAGTCTGAATAAACCCATACGTCACTGTCCTGTGTATGCTTTCTCCGCAGCAAATGCGCTTGAGCGAACATGCACACACACTAAAACAAACAAACAATGATAGAAAACTTTGTTAATTCCTGTGCCCTCTTTAAATTTTCTGCTAAAGGAATGGTTTCATTTAGCTTGGAAATAGTTTTCAAGGTTTTCGAATACGCTTTCAAATCTCAATAAGATAGCACTAAATGGGATCAAGCTCGAGTTCACATGGTATTTGATCCATGATCAGATGAGCGGTATTATAGATTTATTTCCAACACTAGGCATGTCAATGGAGCTTTCTACTTTTCTGCTATTTGTCGACTTAGTTTAACGTGAATGGGTTTTGGTTCGCGTAGAGGGTCTTGAGCTCTTCAGCGCACATGCGCGTGCGCGTGCACACACACACACACACACACACACACACACACACTTTCCTCACATAAACTTCTGTCTCTTGCAGGACCTTTTTCCTATCCTCTTCAGCTTTAGCCGTTTTATCCACCTGATACAAACCCAATTGTTAAATTTATTTAGTTATCATTATTACTTCTTGTGATTTATAATGTAGTTATGTTTTTTGTGGAAAGGTTCATGTGTACTTCCCAGTGGTTGCGTGCAATGTTCTCATAAAACAGAGAACAAATTCAGCTATATCTTGTTATTGAGCATCTACAAGTATATTAGTTGTAGGACACTTTCAGAATTGTGGTTCAAGTATTTGGAGGGTTGTCGTATGAGCAGTTATTTGGGAACTTAATTGCTTCTCATGACTATATCTTTGATATAATGATGACTGTAACAGTTTGCTTTTGCTGTCAGGAAGTATTCAACTATAAAATAGCTGCCCGGCCTGATAGACGCCGTAGTTTCGAACACGAACTAGCTTCTGGGATTGAGATTGCTCTTAGTCTCTTAACTGCATGTTTAAGTATTAATGAACTGACAGAGCAGGTATGTTGGCTATCACAGTCCAACTTAATTTATTATTCTAGACCTCTTCTTGTTTTTACTTTATTTTTAAATATAAATTGTAGTTTAAACATATTTTGTTTTATTTTAATAATATATATCCTTCTTCTCTCACGTTATCATCTAGTTGCAATCCTAAGTTTCTATTGTTTGACAGGTTCTTGAGGCTTTTGCATCCTGGCTACGGCTAAGGCATAGGTATTGATTTTTTCTTTGATTGTTCAGCAATGTAATTATTGATTTTCTTTACAATTTTTTTTTTTGAAATGGCTTCAAAGTTTCCTCAAAACTGCTTCTATCCGTCCTTTATATGCCCAATTTACATGATGTGCTTTCTTTCTCTTCTTTTCTACATAGTTTTATAATTTAACCAGCTTGCTAGGGGTTCTTGGCTTCTTGCAAATTAGATCAGAAATGAGCAGTTTGGTGACAATATTGATCAGCTTGAGCTGTTTTGCATCTTGAGTTTGTTGATTTGTTAAAATATGACGTGTTTTGAGTTCTTGACTGTATTAGCTTAAAATTCCCTCCATCCCAAAGCAGTTGACCACTTACTTTTCGGCGCGCAAACTAAAGAGATGAGTATAATAGGAAGGTATATTGATGGTGGGGATCAATTTATTAGAAGTAATAAGTTAGCGGTAGTATTTACTTTAATGGTGTGAAAGGAATAATAAATTATTATAAAGTTTCCCAAAATGGTAAAGAAATCAAAGTGGACAACTCTGTTAAGCCGCCCAAAATGGCAAAAGTAAACAACTTTGGAACGGAGGGAGTATGTATCAACTCATATGGTAGATGTTGGAAGAGTAGGAAATGAGTAGCCTTAGTTAGAGGTGCTCCACTGGCACAATGGTGGTTAGTAGGCCATAAAAATTGTATCCTGATGATTTTACTAATAATCTGAATTAATCTTGAAAGAAGTTGCATTTCAGTTATAAGGCAAGTTGCTCTAAAGATAAATCTGGACTTAGACCTCTATGGCTCAGATGCTTGTTTTGAGTTTTACGTGTCATCTTATAGCATTATGCCTTTATTCTGTAATTTGGAGATTGTATTTGAAATTGTAAATAACTGGTTTCAGGATTCCAGCTTCAACCCTTGCTTCACATCAGTTAGTGCTTACAGCTCTTGCGAGCTTGAATAGTGATATACTCTCTGAGGCATCCGTTAATGGTATGTATATGCAGCATATGCTCGCTATATATTTCTTTCCCGTTTTTGGTTCTTTCTTCTCCTTCTCTATTTCTCTCTTCCCTTCTTTTCTGGACAGGACTTTCAAAAATCGGCAATAGTCGATGGGTTATTATTTTGTAAACAAGGGGGTTGTTATTTGTCCAAGGGCTGCCTTTTTCATCCTAATATGTTAACCCACCATTTTAAGAACTTTTATTTAGTAAGATAACATGTATCTGCTAAATACAAGGAAATATTTGATGACTGTGTGTAAAGGTACAGACACCCACACCTTAGACTTTCAGAAGTTCACCACGTCATGATCTATTGAAGTACCGGGGCAAATAATGCAGTACATTACTTCTTGATTTTAATTAGGGAATTGTGGTCCATAATGTGTTCAAGGGACTTGTTTGTTAGATTTCTCGTATAATCTGGCCCTGCAATTACACACCTGTCTGTCTGGATTGAGGCGATTCTCCAAAACCTTCATCCTTAATGGTCCTTTCTTTTCTTTGCAGTTATTTCTGAATTGATTCACTATACCGCGGTGAGAGAAATTGATGCAGTTCCTTCTCTGATGCCACTGATTCAAGTACTTGTCCCTCGAATCATGAATCTGAAGCCACAACTAAGAGACCCTTCAAAGGTACTCTTTTTATTTTTTATTTTTAACTGTGGTTCGCTATGATTAATTACTCTAGCATACTGCAATAGATGTAAGAACAAGGGAGAAAATCTTCCCAAATCACTTTATATTTCATTGCTGATAGATGGCGAAGTGCTTAAATTTTTCATGTAAGCAGTTTTGTTGTTTTCTGCATATGTGACTGTTAAAGGTGGTTTGGACATGTATGTTCAGATGGAATAATTAGTTTATTTTGTTTCATGTGTCCATATCTTGAAATGCATCTACCTTATGAACCTACCTATCATGCCAGCATGCCCCACCCTGATATACTTCACCAAATAATGAACCACATCTCATCAAATGACCCAGCAGAGCACCCATTATATTCTGTGGCTCTTTGATAAAGTGGAAAATGACTGCTATTCTCCATTTTCATTTTTTTTTTGTTATTGTTTACTATCTTTATTTGTGCTTAGAATCTGCAGAATAAGCAGTTATATAATTTGTTTTTGATGAGTGATGAAATGTTGATGCTTTTCTTATTTTTTGTTAGAAATTAGGTGTCTTTAATTCAATGTCACTGCGAGTCTTTTGATGAAATGTATCACGGCACTGGTGTATGGTTAAAAAAAGCATATCAGGGTCTAGATAGATTATTATGAACCTAGACAGATTATTATGAGCTAGAATTACATCGTCCCATGGGTTGGCAATTACTAGTTCTGTCTGCAATTTGTTAAAATGAAGTCTGGTTGAACCAACTTGTGGAGTTCTCTTGCTCATGTAGTTAAGAAGGCTGTATATGAACAAAACTGGTAGGTGAATATTGCAAATTGTTTATATGCCATTTTTTAAATTTATGGGCATAAAACAGCTAGTGGTTGCATGGACATAAAACAGCTGGTTTTGCGTTTTATGCTCTTGAGACATTTTGAGGTGTTCATAATTTTTGGTCTGTGGTTCTGCTTGGCCTAAAAAATAAGTTAGTATATACACAATGTAAAGAAACGTCTCTGAGGGTTGTTTTCCAACTTAATTTCAGTTTTTTTGGAGTTTTTCAAACACTCTATCCTTAAACCGAAAAACACTGTATATATAAGTACGCTAGTTAAAGCTATGAAGTATGAACTCTTGCAAACACCCTGATAGTGTGGTGAAGTTCAACTGGGACTCCCTAATTTGACAGAATGGAAGTTTATTGTTGGACGGAGCAAGTATAAGTTACTCTTAGCAAAAGCCAAGTATATGCTGCCTCTGTGAACTCTTGCAAAACCCCCAAAAGTATGGTTTAAGTTGTTGCCCAACATTCCTATACTTCTGTTTTATTTTTTTTTCTGTTGTCCAGTTGAGGTTAATCTATGATGCTTTCAGGATGAGGAAGATGTGAAGGCCATTGCCCGTTTGTTTGCCGACATGGGGGATGCGTATGTTGAATTGATTGCAACAGGTATACAGTTGATTGTTCCATGTAAAATGTTTTCGATGTTGTCTTCATACTGTTATAACTAGTTTGGCAAGAATGCCTCGCGGCTATTCATATTTTCACCAATGTGCGAGACTGTCAATGCCCTTCCTTGTATAAAGGTGCATTCAATATGTGTGGCTGCATCTGCACAGACATCCTACAATGATGCCTACAGGCGATCCTGAGATAAAATTGACTTTTATCCTCAGGTTCTGATGAATCAATGGTGATCGTACAAGCATTATTGGAAGTTGCTTCACATCCAGAATTTGATATTGCGTGCATGACGTTTAACTTCTGGCATAATCTTCAACTTCTGTTAATTGAGAGGTTTAGCAAAACATTATTGTTGTGTTTTCAGTTCAGTTATTTGTGCTCTCAACCAAGTTTCACTCTGATGCTTCTATTGCACCAGGAACTCGTATAGATCATATGGCAATGAAGCATCCTTTGAAGCAGAGAGAGCCCGTCGATTGCAGGTTTTCAGAACGTCATATGATTCGCTTGTTTCCTTGGTGAGGGTTTGTCTTTTGGAGGCCATTCAATGTGCCTCTTGATTCCAACCTTTCATTTCTTCTAATGCAAAATGGAAATTGCGTATCTTCATAGCCTTCCTTTCTTCATTTACTATTTCCTGAAACTCTTTACCGGGACGTTGATTTTTAAGCAACTTAATAAAGAGGGCAATGCCTTCAATGTCCGAGCGCCACAATCAAGATGCCACAATTATTTGAAAAGGCAGTGCATTAATTCAAGGCCAAATAAATCTGTCTATTCCCCCTCCCCTCGCTTCTGTCTTTCTTCTTGTCGCTGTCAGCTCAGTTAATAATTGTTAATCTGTGTAAAATCGTATTCAGATTCTGAGTTGTTGGGAAGAAGTTAGAAGTAAGCACAGGACAAGTAAGCGCAAGTCTGTGATTCATCTGTGCAATATACTTTGAAAAATTGTAATTATTACTATTATCTCATCCAGGAGGGGATTTGTTCCCGTATTCTCCTGTTTCTCTACAAAACACAGATGTTATTTAGATTACTTGGTCTATGTTGTTTTTTCTCGTAAAGCAGTAAGAATTGCCTTACATGTGGCAGATGTCTTTTCATTTGGAAGCCAATGCACTTATTTTTTCATGTCTTTTGAAGACGATTTATCATTATTTATTATCATATATATTTTTTTTACTCAGGTCAGTGTCAAAGTTGAATATCCCCAGGACTATTCAGATCTTTCGCGAGAGGACCAGAAAGATTTCAAGCAGACTAGATATGGTATCACCTGCATTCTTATTTATTAAATACTCGTTGCTTTAGCAGTTTCTTGGGCTGTGCTATTATACTTCTAAATTTCCTAAACCGTGATGTTTCATACTTTACCTTGGAAACGAATATGAATGTAGTCATGAGTTATCAGATTAAAGATGAAAGGGTTAGCCTATTGGACTGTTTTCTTCTGATTTATCCTGTGTGGAGCTTCTAAAACCACAATTGGGCCTGATGTCCCAGAAGTGCTCCTGACCGGAAAACCGGTTCTTACCAGAAAAGAGGAGATAGAGAAAGATAAGTAGTTAAATGAAAACTCCATTGGACTGGAAATGGCAATACAAGAAAAGGAGGTAGAATTATTGGTGTTTGCCAAAGTTGAGAATGTGGGTGTGCTGATACGGCTGTATTGCAGGGAATTTGAGGTTGATGCCCTTATATGAATTGATATACTGGCTCAATCACCAATGATCCAGTTGACCACGGTTCGGCCTATAGTTCTGAGTTTTGAGGAATAGTTTTTTTTTTAGAAGACATTTGAAGCATAGGTTACAAGCCCCACATATTTCATTATAAAACTTGATAATTGGGTCTGAACTCCGAAATGCTTAATCTTTTTGTATTTGAAAGTAGCTTTTGGAGATCTTGATACTTTGAAAAAAATTCCTCTGCACCATCTGAATCTGCAACCATTAGAAACGGCAAGCCAAAAGTGGCAAAGTTGTCAATGTACTCTATGCAACTACTTTCTAAATATGAAGATTTGATTCATTCTTTACCAGCACACCACTTACAATTGTGTATTATTTCTTTATTTACAATAGATACCCACTTTTCCTTGGTTTTTGTGTCTGCCCAAACATCTGTATTTTCATGTGGGATGGAGAGTGCTATTTTATAGGGTTCGATGGTTAGTGACCTTCATTATCTATCAATTAGATTGCTCATTGAATGAGACCCAGCCAGCCTGTGACTAGGAAACTACACTTCATATTGCTAATGGTTGATGTTAAATATTGTTCTGCGGGATGTTTCTATGTTTGTAGAGAGGCTCCTCAAGCCGAATGCTTTCTGTTCTTTTTCCTTCTTGACATCTTCTAAATGTTCTTTTTTCTTTCTGATTGTTAGATTTAGTAACAGTTTAACAGGAAACATATATAAGAGAAAATGAGAGCGTTGTAGTAGATAATAACGCACATGGCCAACATAATAGGTCTAATTGCTGCTGGTTGATTTTCAAATATGGTTTTGCGGGGGGAATAAATTATTCACTAATTTAGGGTAGACATTTCTCTGCTTGTGGAGAACCCTCGTCAAGCTGAATGCTTCCTGTTATTATTATTTTTTCTATTTATTTTATTTAATTTTCTCGCTTTGGAATCATTTTTATTTCCTTATCTCTGTTCGTTAGATTTAATCCTAGATTATAGTATAGAAGAGGAAATGAGAGCATTGTATCTGATAATAAAGTACTTCACTGGTGCAGTAGCCTATTATATTTCGGTGGAAATTCGAGTAGCTTTCAAAGCTTGGGTGGTACTACCTGTCATTCTTTTCTGTATCAGTTTTAGGCAGTTTGCTTGGTTGGCTATGGCAAACATGGTTGTGTCACCAGAACTAGATAGGAAGTCATTCTAAATCTAAAATGTTTCCTCCCCCTCTTTTCTTATACACTTCTAAGGATGGCTCATGCCAACAACAATCCAAAATTTTAACAATCACATGATTGGAAGGCTTTTAGTGTCCTCAACATTATGGAAAGTAATAACTACTTATGATAAGAGATCATTATTATCCAGAACTTAATGTAGGGCATTACAATGCAAGGTTCACACATTGAATTGCGAAGTATAGTCCCTTACCACAAATGAACAGATGAATTGATATAATTATTGAATCCGTTGGGGATTAACGGACGGATGTATTTTGGTTACGGTATTTGCTCTTATTTGTGAGAGTACACATCTTTTATACTATTATAAAAGAAACGAGGGATAGGGTAGTTAGTGGACGAAAATGTGTTTTTTTCCTATTTTCTCCTAACTACTCATGTTAGTGCTTGCGTTCTTAATTCCCTTTTTATTCCATGTGTTTTTGTTCACTCACTATAAAAGTACTACCTTCTCTCATTGAAATAATTGTTTATAGTAATTTTTATCTAAATGTGTATGCACGCGCGCACACACACACACACATAAATAAATTTTGCACGCGGAAATCTGCGTGAATATTATCTAGTTAATAGAAAACGAAACCGAGAGAATCTTCCTTCGGACAATCATGTGTATATGTTTCCTTGATTGGTGTGCAGCACCTCTTCGAAGTTTAGCTCTGTTTTGGGTTAAGCTAATTTTTAGATTAACATTTCAAGATTCTTCGGCAGTCGATTAACTGTTTTTAAAACCTAACTAAGAGTACAATATCTATTCTATGTATAGTGACCTCTCTAGGTAGATGCTATGGGTTTTACTGTAAATGTGCTTGACTTTACATGATTGCCTGTCATTCATTGCTCCAATCCAAATTCATAGAATCGCTTTTTGAGCTTCCGTTGGTATATTTTTTAATAGTTCTGTTCACTGACAAAATATATATTATTGGCAGCCGTTGCAGATGTGCTTATTGATGCAGCTCTAGTTTTAGGTGGTGATGCTACACTGAGAATTCTATACATGAAGCTCGTTGAGGTAGGCTGCTTTTTTGATGTTGTAGGAATTCTTAACCTTTCATACCAAATCGCTGTTGATAGGATTATCTCAACTACTACAACCTCTTTTAATTCCATGTTCCAGATACTCTTATTCTAGTATAGCATGTTGATGTATCCCCATAATTCTAACTCTTTGAGCCATGTTTGATTTTGTTAATTTAATATTCTTTGCTCCTTACATGTGTGAGCCATGGTCACATGGTAGTGTATGGGAAACTGAATTCAAAAGTTGATGGTTTAAAATCTGAAAAGAGTATATTATGTGGTTCAACGCTTTCTGTTTTGTGAAATAGGTAGCTCATACATGTGATTTGACGATGAAGGAAAAAAGGCTTTTAAAGAGTCCTCAAGATCCTACTTTAGTTTATGCTAAAAAAGTAGGAGATTAAAGTTATTTCCGGGCTTCATTATTGAACTTTGATTTTCAAAATTGTCCTTTCTTGCATTATAAGTTATAACTTGTCATGGTCATTTTATCTTGGTCTTTTCACAGAAACTTGATTTTGTGTAGTTAGTAACTCATGCTTTCATTTTCTTCTTTGCATAACATCATAGGTTGTTAATAAGTCTGGAAATAGCGAGCTCACAGATTGGCGTCCGGTAGAAGCTGCTTTATATAGCATTCGAGCTATATCGGATTATGTAACGGTTGTTGAGGGAGAGGTGATGCCCCAGGTTAGAAACAACCTCATCTATTAAACCACGAGCTCTGCTGCACATTGTTCCTATTTGTTCTTGTTTGACTCCAAGAGTTTCTTTGCCAGAATAACGCCACACCAGGATTTCATTGACTTCACTATATGTGTTTATTTGGTTGTGTCAATATATACACACCACTGCACCAGCATTTGTATAACAAATAATTGGAACGAGGAAAAATAATACTATACGAATAAGAAAATGGAGAAAAGGAAAGGAAAAGCAAAGCAAGAAGGAGAAAGAAATATATAAGAAAAAGCTGGTGTAGTATAGTATAGCTATGTAATTTAAGCACATAGAAGAAAGAAAGGAAAGAACTACAAATAAGAAAATAAAAGAAGCAGAAAAAGGAAAAAGGAAAAAAGAGTTGATTGTAGTGGCTAAAAGGAAATGGCATTTATAAAAAATGGACGTGGTAAGCTACAGATTGTATGAGAAGATTGCATGGATAACAGAAAGGACATAGCAAATTCCCTCTTATTAGTATACCCTATGTAAGTGTGCAAAATGGAATATCCAGCTAAATTTTACTTCATGGATGTGATATTTTTAGGTCATGTCTCTTCTTCCAAAGCTCCCTCATCAATCTCAGCTGCTGCAGACAGGTAATGTATTTATATATCCAGTTAAATTCCATTGCATGTTTTTCCTTGAGTTTCCCCATCATAAGGTAGGTTTTTTTTTGTAAGTTTGTTGACATCGGTTTCCCCCTTATCATCTTTCCTTAGTATGCTTAATAATTGGAGCTTATTCAAAATGGCTGGATGCGGCACCTAGTGGACTTTCATTCTTGCCATCCCTCATCGATATTCTTGTTAGTGGAATGAGTATGTCAGAAGACACTGCATCTGCTGCTGCCGTGGCGTTTCGTAATATATGTGATGGTAAGCACTTCCTTTACTAGCCCTGCTTTCCAGATCCTCTGAATCCTTCTTTAAATTAACAGAGCTCAGCAAAGAATGTTTGTTGAATTTATGTGGTTCATCGCTGATAGATATACATTTGGATAATTAATGCTTTATTTTTTTTATAGAGGCATAGTCTGAAGGTTCACATTTCTATGAATAACCCCAGCATTTTACTGACACCTGAGTTACCAAGGGCCGACATATCATTAAGAGATTCATATTTCATGTATTTCTTACTGTACAGACTGCAAGAAGAGGCTTTCTGGGTCTTTGGATGGTCTCTTTCAAATATATCAAAAAGCAGTGGTTGGAGAAGGTTCATTCAAGATTTCTGCTGACGACTCATTGCATTTAGTTGAAGCTCTAAGGTATAACTCATTACACAAACTAAAAAGGAGATCCAAGTTGATGTTATGTTGAATCAAGGAATTTTTCTGCAGTATGGTCATCACAGAGCTACCTGCAGAGCATGCAAAGAAAGCCTTAGAAGCACTATGCATACCTACTGTTGCACCTTTGCAGGTAATAATTCACCTTAATAAATCTTAATTAGTATCATAGTATTGGGGATGACTTAGAGAAGTATTGCCTCTGATTAATAAACAGGACATAGTAAATCAAGGACCGGTGGTGCTGGGACAGAAACCTGCTCGGGAAATAACTGTTCATATAGACAGGCTAGCAAATATATTTAGGTGACATCCTTTGTTCGTCTGTTTTCGATCTAAATTCTTTCATGTTAAGTTGGAGAGCTTGAATAACCCGAGAAAACCTTTTCAGACATGTAAACCATCCGGAAGCTGTTGCAGATGCAGTCCTCAGACTTTGGCCTATCTTTAAAGCAATCTTTGATACGTCAGTGATAAGCTGCTTATGTAATTTTATTAAGTTTTCTAGTTTAGTTATAAACTTAGTTGATTTAGCGGTATGGTACTATGGTGTAATGCAGGCGTGCCTGGGACATGCGGACAATGGAATCTCTTTGCCGAGCATGCAAAAATGCAGTAAGTACCATAATATTAGCTTAGAGTTAATTATTGTCTAATTTTGGATATGTAATGTTTGGGTGTGGTATACTTGAATTAATGACGAGACCCAATGTTATGTACTGTATGCCCAATTGGCTGTCCTGTGGGCATCACAGTCTGAAAGTGGACCATGATCTTCTGAAATCTGCTCCTTTATTCTTGCTTTGTAGATTGATTTTTCAAGTTCGTTTACCCCTGTTATGACAATTCTTGGTGTTTGTAATTGTAGTTATCGACTCAGTTGATTGTAGGTTGTTTTTATTTAATTTGCTTTGATTCTTGAGGGCATGATGTGATGCCTATTTATACCACTAAACCCAGTTAAGCTGTTATCGTCTTCTTTGATCAGTGTTGAAGCTTGCTTTCTTTCCTATCAGCTTGTCTTTCTTGCTGGTTTATAGATCAATACTCATACTTCATGTGTCATATCATATAGCTTTATGTGCTTTCTTTTTGTACTTGCTTTACACGTACCAGTCGCAGCCACTTAAGTAAATTAATTCTTTCTTCTTGTTTGATTTACGTAAGCATTAACTATTTTACAACACATTTGCAATACCATCCTTTGATTGGCACTAGATTTTATGAATGTTCTTTCAGACCATCAGACCACTCCCTCTTCTGAAATATCTCTTTATTAGTACTATTTAATTTCTTAAATACAATTGCTTTTATCACGCACTAATATGACTTTTGTAGGTGAGGACCTCTAAAACACTTATGGGAGTTACAGTTGGTGCAATTCTAGAGGAGATACAAGGATTATACAAGCAACATCAGCAGCCATGTTTCCTGTACCTTTCCAGTGAAGTTATTAAGGTTGGGATTTCATTTTATTAACTAGAGTTTCATGCTGTTGCTTTAATATTCCTCTATTGAGCTACATATGATTATAACTTGTTTATCCTGTAGATCTTCGGGTCAGATCCTTCCTGTACAGATTTTCTGAAAATCTTGATTGAATCTCTTTTCAGCCATACAACATTTATGCTTACAAAGATTCAGGTGCAGTTTCATGTATATCTGTTCCTCCCCCAACTCCAAAGCCATGTGTCTGCTACTAATATACAACCTCCTGCAGGATTTTACTTCACGGCCTGACCTTGTGGATGATTGTTTTTTGTTGGCATCAAGGTGTATACGTTATTGCCCTCAATTATTCTTCCAATCTCCTTTATTTCCATCTTTAATGGATTGTTCGCTGATTGGCATCACAGTACAGCACAGGTTTCCTCTCTCCCCACTCCATTAATGCCCTACACCACTTATTCAGAAACGATAACTAAAACTGGTGAATGTTTTCACTGCAGGGAAGCATCTAATTCCATACTAAATTTCTTAGCGGATGTTTTTGATCTTGCAAATTCTAGTCAGGGAAAGCCATATGTATCTATTCGGGACAATGTAGTCATCCCAAGAGGTCCTGTGATCACCAGAATTCTCGTAGCTGCTCTGACGGGAGCACTTCCAAGCTCGCGACTTGAGACGGTAATATGCAGTTTTGACCCCCCAAGTGAAGATGCATTAAGTTGGTGTTTCAAGTTGTTTTTAAAAGACTGCATCTTACTTGTACCAATTTGTTATAAGATTTAACTTGCAGTAGAAGTATAGAACAGCTGATCAGAAATGGTTTGGGTCTGTTTCTATCTCTTGAAAATAATCATTTCCAGTCATCTTTGTGTAGCTTCTTTCATAGCCAAGGAGGTCATCAAATTGCTTTCCAGATATTCTGCTTCTACGTCTCCACCTAGTGCTTCTATTTATTTTGAAGCTTGCTTTCTTTCTCTGTGCAGGTAACGTATTCACTTGTAACTCTGACCCGTGCTTATGGCGTAAAGACTTTGGAGTGGGCAAAGGATAGCGTATCTTTAATTCCATCAAATGCTGTTACAGATGTGGAGAAGTCAAAATTTTTGCAAGCTTTATCGGAGGCAGCATCTGGTTCAGGTACTAATGGGCTGATGATGATTCCAATTGAAGAATTATCAGAGGTTTGTCGACGTAATAGATCCGTGCAGGAGATCGTCCAAGGAGCTTTGAGGCCTCTGGAACTGAACATGATCTCCAGTGTATCATAGTGAGTAGAAGTTAAGGGCTATTTTTTCTCTGCCCTTGTCTTCGGTTGAGGCATTTTGATTTTCTTTAATACTTCGTATATTGGGCATCGGTTGCCCGATTCATATAGGGTGCATGGGAAAGAGGGGGTTGGGGGTGGGGATGTGTTGTGTTTTATTGTTATATGAGGTTATGAAGTTGTCTCCGGTCAATATTTGTGTCACTCTCATTCTTGAGTTTTGTTGGGGTTTATTTAAAACTTTCAATGGAATTTACTTGTGATGTTTCTCTCTTAAAAGTTTAAACTGTTAAAAACCGTGTAAAGAACAAAATTTACTTACATACACTTCAATGGAGAAACTGAAGTTGGCAAGAATTTTCTTTCATTGCATGACTGCAATTTACAAAGTTGATTTGGATCCACTGTTTGATTTATTTTATAGGAATAAGGTTATATTGAATCTCCCTCAGTTGTGTTTAGTTCGTTCATTCAGTATAGTTCAGGACTTCAGGTCCATTTAGTTTGGTTCAGCTCTACATAGTTGAAATTTATACTTGAAATAAGTTATATATAATTTTTGCGTTTCCAAAAAAATAAAATACTTGAAATAAGTTAAATTAAGTTAAGTTTAGGTTCACTTAGTTGAGTTTACGAGTTTACGAATTCAGCCAAAGTTGACTTCAGATATGGAGCTTTACTTCTACAAATGTACAGTGAGGTTCTTTAAGTTTTTCATTTTGGTATGTAAGGTGTTGAAATTTAGAAAACTTGGCAGCTAAGGTGTTGTCACTTGGTTCGTGTGTTCAAACTTGGAGAGTTGCTTTACCCTATTTTATAAGCTTTCTATGCTTTTCTTTTCGTTAGCATTGGCTTGCTACTTTCTCTATACCAAATCCAATCTGCTTTGGGATATATGATAAAAGCAGAACCCATCTCCACTCACTTTCACAGTCTAGGCTCCCACTGTCTTTTAGTTAACCCTTACAATTGAGTCAATATAGTCCGATACCGAATAAATCACTGTGGCGCCGACGTTATGAGATAGTTCCATCATGAATCTGCATGGACATTGATAGGTCTAGATTGGATACCGACCAGGTTGGATAGAATCCGAATCCATCTGTCTTCCACCTTTGTTTTTCATTTTCGGTAGTTCCGTTGGATATGGATTCAATCCAGATTTGCTTAGATCCGACAACTTGTTAAGTTGTCCGGATTTGAATCAGTCATTTGACAAATGTTCATGAATCCACCTAATTTTAGTATAACCGAATCAGTGTATGCGTCATGCTTCTTAGTACTCTAGTTGATTTACATTAGTTTCGCTACCCGCGATATTGTAAGCTTTAACATAGTAGTATATTACTCGTAGTTTAGCAGACATCTAAAACAGGCACCAAAGTGGAAATTGAATAAATCAGTGGGTAAGTTTGGAATTTTCCTTTCGAATTGGCGGGTAAATTGGACGTAAACGGGAGGGTTTTTACGTGACTATTTGGTCAATTTTTTGCAAGTGAGTAGCTTTTTTAACAAAGATTTTTTACGTCAAATTTTCCATTTTACTGGAAGGATTTTCAAAAAACTTTTATCGTCAAATCTGACATTCTTTTCAACAGATTTTTTAAGTCAAATTTTCCGTTCTTTTGGATAGATTATTCACGTCAGTTTTCCATTTTTTTGGAAGATTTTTTACGTAAAAGTTTCCTTTATCTTCAGAAGATAATCTCTATATAGGTGGATTATGGGAAGTTGTTGATTTTTTGGGTCGGAAAACAATTATCCATATGGACCATATAGAAGATTGAACCGTGACCGTAGAATTTTCATATAAATAGTATAATGATGATGGGTACCATTTAGCAGCTAATTAAAGAAACTCCATAAACTCCCACTTTATTCCATTTTGCGAAAATGAAACCTACACCAGATGTTTACCACCCCACATCAGATCCTATCAATCACTCAACCAAACATTGTTTTCGTTCTTAAGCAATCTTTCTAATCTTAGTTACTAGATAATCCGCCTTATTCATTTTATAAATGTATATGTAAGACGTAGGAAGGAGTTGCAAGTAAGAGGTTTAGAAGGTCAAGTGTTCGATTATTATTGAATGCAGATTTATGAGATTTAAAGTTTAGTAGGATGTTTAGGTCTAAAAACAGATAACTTGTAAGAATTTGTCGTTTCTATTTTCTGTTTTACAAATGTATAAAACAGAGCAGAGGTATTTAATGATGCTTAGATATGGATGATGTTGCAAAAGCTATCATATCTTAAGTCTTGTTATTGATGCATTTTGATGTGTATTGAAGGAAATTCAAACCTATTATCGATATCGATCACCGAAAGGAAAGATAAGTGTTTTGATTAACGAAACTTTGATCCAATCCTTAAAATGTGTTATCTTCATCTTCGATACTCATTTGAAAGAACAAACTCTATACTTGTCGAATATCAACAATTCGTTTTTGTTACACCTAAAGTCATTATTCCGCAAGAATTTGAATATATATAAGCGCGAAAGAGTACAACATCAAAGGGGCATACCCCAACAGATTGTACAACATAATCTAAACAACTCTAAGGGCTACAAAGGTTAGGCACTGCACACTTTGCAGGCTCGCCCTATCTAAATCAGAATCTATATCTATGAATCACTCATGCGCTGAAATCCAGCGTTGCAGCTCTTCGTCAACCTTTCTGAAGATCCTATTCCGCGCAATCTTTGCTGGAGCAACACTCAAGCAGTCTCTTAAGTTCTGGACAGCAAGCTTCGTGACGGTCAGCACATTCCAAGTAGCTCCATGAAACGCCTGTTGGTTCCGCATATGCCAAATAGAATCCATTGCCATACACCAGGCAGCAGCCCTGATGTTGAAAGCTCCGGTCACCCGTCCACCCCCAGGGTCGAACAAGTTAATCCACTCATCCAGGTTGTTCACTTGATGGGATTCAATTTTGACTGCATGCAATAGGAGGCTTCCCACAGATATTAGTAATGCTACGTGAAGTAACCTCTAAACTATTAATAATGAGAGATAGAATTTTTTCATTGTAAAACTTATATAGTGAAGAAAGCAAACTTTTCTCACTATAACATAAGTTAATTGTGACTAAACAAATAATGTGTCATAGTAAATTGATGTTGCCTCACAAAAAGGTAATTATTTGTGAGAAATGAAGTCTTCACAAATGAAGTTTGGTCATAATAAATAATTTGTTATAATAAATTAATTTTGTCTCACAAAAAGTTTCTCAAATCAAGTCTTCACGAAAAAGTTTTGTAATAAAATTTATTTTGTCATAGTAAGCTATTTTTGTGTCACGAAACGTAACTTACTTGTGAGAAAGTCAAGTTGTCACATAAAATTTTTGTCATCAAAAATTATTTTGTCATAGTAAATTAATTTTGCCTCACAAAAGAGTGATCATTTACTTGTAACAAGAAAATTCTTCACGGAAAAAGTTTGCCAATATAAATTTTCTACTACTTATTTACTTGAAATATAAGATAAATTGATATTCTCTCCATCTTTAAATTTTATATTAGAGATTTTGTGAGTAAACCTATATTTCATAGAGGAAAAAAAAACTTTTCATCTCAAAATGTAGGTATTGAGCAATGAAATCTTCATAATTCATAAATCTCTATTATATATGTTTTTCGTGACGTTATTGGTTTTTTTTTATAAAAAAATACGTGTGATACTAAGTAGTTGTCTCTAACAAATACTCGTTAGTATATATTTATGACTGTTATATTTAGATAATGTTGTTGTGGTTGAGTAGTAAGTACTATGAATGCTCATAGACAAGGTGCAGGGTTCAAATTGGATGGATGTTAAATTATTTATTATATTTTACTGATTATATATTGTGACAAATCATTTTCTCATTAAAACTTAAATCTGTTGAATTCATATATTGACTACAGTGACAAATTGTTTCGTCATTTAAACTTTCTCTGCTATTGTGACAATTGATTTTCTCACCTAAATCCTAACGTGAGGGATATAAATTAAGAAGCATGTGACAAAGTTTTTCTGTCACAATTATCTAATTGTGCTGAAAATTCTATGTATTGTGACAAATTCATTTATCATTGTAAATGTATTTTCTTGTAGTGTATAATCCACTCGTCAGGTTCATTCACCAGCTCATAGCTTCGCTTATTTGTCCTCACCACAAGGTCCTTTATAGTTTCTGACATTCTTTTCATTGAAGCTTCCAATGCTTCAACCCTTGAAAAATAGGTAGACCGAGTCACCTCAAAGCACTCCATAATTACCGATTTGGCACTAGTAATGATTTCACACAATATTTCAGAGTTTGGCTCCTTCAACTCATCAGTTACGCCATCATGGGCCACGTGACTGCTTAGTCTAGCACAGTTCTTCTTGTGTTAGGAACGATACATCTCATATATCACATTCAATTCAACATCGGTTCAATCTCCCATCCATCCTTCACTGGTCATGTCTACCAGCATTAATTGACATATATCATACAGTCCGTCATAGAAACATTGGTTCATGGTGACTTGATCAAAACGATCGTGAGCGCAACGGTTGAGCAGATCCTTAAATATCTCCCTCGCTTCACGGAAGGATTCAGATGTGTGTTGCCCGAACTCAAAGATCTCTCTTCTCAGCTTGGCAGTTTTATAGTAACGAAATATTCCATTGTGAATGCCTTTCTGACATCTTCCCAACTATTCATAGAACCGGGCTCAAGGCTATTCAACGACGTGTCCGATATGCCACTAGGTGTGTATGGGAACATTCTTTTCTAGAGCTTGTTGTAATCTAATCCCTATTCAAGATTCCATACACTGCGTACTTATATGCACTCAAGAATCCCAATGAACCTGATCATCTCCTCCCGAGAACAACGTTAGATGAGTTGGATACATGTCTTTGACTTTAACATTCCTGGTATCGGGCTCAAGGAATATATGAGGCCATGTACGGATTACACTTTGGGTGAAGTAGGATCCCATAGTCTCCATCCTGATATTCAATGTTGCAAAACAACTCACAACAACTGAACAAGACAAACACTTGGATCCCATTAGTTAAAACCAAGGTCACTAAGAGCCACAGAGCAATAATCTAACCAACTAACTAACTAAAAGCAACTAAAGCTAAGAAACTATAAAACACTAAAGTTTAAGTAAAGGGGTTGAATCCTCAACAGCGGCGCCAAAACTTTGATGTGTCAAAATCAAAGTTTTAAATATATAATAGCCGGATTAGCAAATAACAATTCTAATCCTCAACATCGGCTCGAAAACTTCTTGTCTCGTTTACCTTTTATATTTTTCACTCATCATCATCACATCATCGAAAACCTAGTGCTATTGTCCTAATCAATTTTACCTGGCTACTCATCGCACATGTCGTCACTATGAGTGGTGTCTAGAGTAAGCAGGAAATCAAGATTAAAGGAAACATGACAACAAGAAGCGATAATACGTAATTTAAATAGGAATCAAACGAAATCATGGATGTAACCCAAAGGATGTCTTTATTGAAAACAAAAGTTAGGATCCACGAACCAAAATTCCAACTAAGGCTATCTCCAACAGTTACAACTCGCTTTGGCATGTATGACACATCAGCATTCCACTACTTTTCTACTCTTTGTCACGTGTATGATCCAATCAATTGGTTATGTATATTAGTGTATATATCTAGGACAAAGATATATATTGATCTTAATTTTCTTTGAACAATAAGATCGAGTTTATGACTGCCTCTTGCCTTGTGTATTAATTACAAAGCCCAGATTTAGAATATTGTAGCTAGGTTTTGATAAATTCCAAGAAACCAATTCTTTGTCTTTGTACGCCTGTAATATCCCAGATTTTTATTTTTAAATTTTGAATTTATTAAGTTACTTTTCTAAAACGTATTATATATTTTGGACCGTCCTATTAATATGTTTGTTTTAGCCCGTTTTATATCCGAACAAGGTCCGATGAAAGAGCGGTCTTTATATTATAAACCGCATGATTTTATAGTACTTGATTATATGTTTTGTTTTATAATTGGGACTTCGGTATGAAAGTCGAAATAAACAGGTTGGTTCAAATAATTGCGTTATTATTATATTATAAAATCTATATAACTTATTTCGAATGAGAAACTCAAGTCCACCGCCTCACTTAAACTCTGGCCGCCTTCATTTACTTGGTGATTAAGTTTTCAGTTGTTTGTTCATCATCATCAATCACAAGTCCATATACTGATATTCACACATTCAATTTACACAAGCAAGTCACTACTTTCCCCTTCACAATCTCTCGCTCTCCCTTGCCTTGTTTCCATATATGACCACACACTATTTTACACAATTTAACGAGAAAAGATACGGCTAGGGAAAAGTATACAGAACTATTAGATTTTCAACCGTATGATAGTTTCGACCTTCTAATGGTACGTATTTTTATATTCAGCTATTTAATTGTTCAGTTTATTTATGTTTTGGTATATTATTATATTTTCGAGTCGGAGTAAATATATGCTTGTTAGATTATTTGGTGTTGTGATCAAATGGATATGATTTGTATGGATATTGATCTGTGAATTTGTATTTTGGTAGATTCTTATATCTTAGGGGCGGCGATATCATGATATGAGTATGGGGAGTGGTGTTTGATTGGTCACGTTTAGATATTGGAAATAACGAGGATATTGGAACTTTGCGATGATGGATTAGCTTGGTTTCGTTCATCTTTGAGGTAAGGGGATTTCGTAATACTTTTGCTTCTAGAATTATTTTCGCAAACTATCATTATTATATAGTATGTTTCACAGTTTTGCAAACTCTGAAAAACTGTTCTTTAAACTCTGAATGTTATATCAAGGTGGGACTTGGTATAATATTATTTTCCACTGAGGATCAAGTGTGTATGTAATTCCCTAACTGGTTTATACGATGTGTGTGTGTGTGTGAAGTATTTTGTTTAAGCATGGATATCGATGTTCTGTTCGCTCTCGGATATGCTTGTTTTGTCACTCCCTTTCGAGGGTGTTTCGTTTCGTCGTGCTCTGGAGTACTCCTGTTCGTTCTCCCTTTCGAGGGAAGCGTTATTGGGGCCGATGTTTTTGTCACTTGTGTATTCTGATTGAGCTAATGTTCCGTTTGTTAT